>PRKT01001563.1:25050-67221 GCA_003671525.1 Saccostrea glomerata | reverse complement strand
CCCCCCCCCCCCCCTTCCAAGTACTCCAAGTTCAAGGTATTAAAGTAATTGAAAAATTATTGGTACCAAAGGAAAGTTCTTCTCAAAAGGAATACATGTTTAATATGAAAGCACATGCACCTGACGTTTCTTATTTTTCTTTTAATAAACAAAATTATATCCCTACCTAATAATTAAAATAAAAATAAGTAACGCACGTCAGTTGCCTGTGTGTGGAAGCATCAATTAACTGTTCTAAAGATATAGGCAAGGTTTATTCTTTTTTTCATCAAACTCAAGATCAAGAAGTACAATATAAAAAGTTTTGTACTTTGCATAAACTATTAAAAAGATGTCACCAAATTTGTAAAAAGTTTTCCAAATGAAGGTCAGATTCTACGAGTAATGTCTAAAAATGTTGGTACACATGGAATGAAAACACTAATGTCCTATAAAGAATTTAACCTCAGGACCCCGGCATCACAAGTCAGGTGCTCTACCCAAATTAATAAATTTAAAACAATAAAAATATGTATTATAATAATTACACAAAATTGTCATTGTATTAAAATTAAAAACAAAGAAGCTCTAAACAGTTCTCATTAAAAGAGTTCCGATATCAAGGTAGTTTATTGAGTTGGAGCGATCTGCCCTTTGATCTTAGACGACATAAGTGCAAATTTTCATTGAATTAATGGCACGATTTGAAATAAATAAAAGATTTCAACACGTTATACATGTATCATAATTAGACCAAAATAACATGTATTTCCAAATATAAGGAAACAACATTTTCTGTTTAGTACTACTAGTACAAAAAAACACAACTTCATTACTGTCGTTCATTTTTGTACTAATGGGGGGGGGGGGTCATTTTATGTAAGATACATTGTACATGTACTCTATATTCAAGATGAACTAAATTTTCTCAGTGCTCAAAACATTTTTTTTTTCATTTTGGTCTTATATTCAAACAAGAGGCCCATGAGCCACATCGCTCACCTGAGAAGGTAATCATGCTGTTCTTTACCAGATTTCCTCATTGTAATACCAATTGTGACCCCACTCTTTCGCACGGGTCAAAATGTGGACAATTTCAAATTTACACTTTAATTCATACAACTTTAGTTACAAATTTGAACTATTTTTAAATCATGAATTTTATTCATGTGGACAAAAATAATGTTGTAGTCGTTATCTGCTGGACTATTTGTGTTGTGATTGTCTTGATCTCCTGGACTCTTTGTTTTGAGATTGTCTTTATCAGCTGGACTCTTTTTGTTAAGATTGTCATTATCTGCTTGACTCTTTATGTTGAGATTGTCGTTATCTGCAGGAATCTTTGTATTGAGATTATCGTTATCTGCTGGACTCTTTGTGTTGAGATTGTCGTTTTCTGTTGGACTCTTTATGTTAGAGATTGTCGTTATCTGCTGGACTCTTTGTGTTTAGATAGTCGTTATCTACTGGACTTTTTGTATTGAGATTGTCGTTATCTGCTGTACTCTTTGTGTTGAGATTGTCGTTATCTGTTAGACTCTTTGTGTTGAGATTGTCGTTATCTGTTGGCTCTTTGTGTTGAGATTGTCGTTATCTGCTGGACTCTTTGTGTTGAGATTGTCGTTATCTGCTGGACTCTTTGTGTTGAGATTGTCGTTATCTGCTGGACTCTTTGTGTTGAGATTGTCGTTATCTGCTGGACTCTTTGTGTTGAGATTGTCGTTATCTGCTGGACTCTTTGTGTTGAGATTGTCTTGATCTCCTGGACTCTTTATGTTAGAAATTGTCGTTATCTATTGGACTCTTTGTATTGAGATTGTCGTTATCTGAATGACTCTTTGTGTTGAGATTGTCGTTTTCTGTTCGACTCTTTATGTTAGAGATTGTCGTTATCTATTGGACTCTTTGTATTGAGATTGTCGTTATCTGAATGACTCTTTGTGTTGAGATTGTCGTTATCTGTTGGACTCTTTGTATTGAGATTGTCGTTATCTGCTGGACCCTTTCTATTGAGATTACGGTAAAACTTGGCTATATAACGAAGTCATGGGGACCTATGAATTTACTTCGCTATATCCGTAATTCGTTATATCCATATAAGGAATACGTTAAATTATATAGCTGGGGATCCAAAATAACTTCGCTATAACCGTAAATTCGCTGTATCAGTGTTCGTACTAAACGAGTTTTGCTGTATCTTTATCTACTGGACTCTTTGTGTTGAGATTGTTGTTATCTGCTGGACTCTTTGTATTGAGATTGTCGTTATCTGTTAGACTCTTTGTATTGAGATTGTCGTTATCTGCTGGACTCTTTGTGTTGAGATTGTCGTTATCTGTTAGACTCTTTGTGTTGAGATTGTCGTTATCTGTTAGACTCTTTGTATTGAAATTGTCCTTATCTGTTAGACTCTTTGTGTTGAGATTGTCGTTATCTGTTGGACTCTTTGTGTTGAGATTGTCGTTATCTGTTAGACTCTCTGTGTTGAGATTGTCGTTATCTGTTAGACTCTTTGTATTGAGATTGTCGTTATCTGTTAGACTCTTTGTATTGAGATTGTCGTTATCTGTTAGACTCTTTGTGTTGAGATTGTCGTTATCTGTTGGACTCTTTGTGTTGAGATTGTCGTTATCTGCTGGACTCTTCATGTTGAGATTGTCGTTATCTGCTGGACTCTTTGTGTTAAGATTGTCGTTATCTGCTGGACTCCTTGTGTTGAGATTGTCTTTATCTGCCGGACTCTTGGACTCTTTGTGTTGAGATTGTCATTATCTGCTGGACTCCTTGTGTTGAGATTGTCTTTATCTGCTGGACTCTTGGACTCTTTATGTTGATATTGTCGTTATCAGGTGGACTCTTTGTGTTGAGATTGTTGTTATCTGCTGGACTCTTTGTGTTGAGATTGTCGTTATCTGCTGGACTCTTTGTGTTGAGATTGTCGTTATATTGTGTGAGATTGTCGTTATCTGCTGGACTCTTTGTGTTGAGATTGTCGCTATCTGCTGGACTCTTTATGTTGAGATTGTCGTTATCTGCTGGACTCTTTGTGTTGAGATTGTCGTTATCTGCTGGACTCTTTGTGTTGAGATTGTCGTTATCTGCTGGACTCTTTGTGTTGAGATTGTCGTTATCTGCTGGACTCTTTGTATTGAGATTATCGTTATCTGCTGGACTATTTGTGTTGAGATTGTCGTTATCTGCTGGACTCTTTGTGTTGATGTTGAGATTGTCGCTATCTGCTGGACTCTTTCTGTTGATGTTGAGATTGTCGTTATCTGCTGGAATCTTTGTGCTGAGATTGTCGCTATCTGCTGGACTCTTTATGTTGAGATTGTCGTTATCTGCTGGACTCTTTGTGTTGAGATTGTCGTTATCTGCTAAACTCTTTGTGTTGAGATTGTCGTTATCTAATGAACTCTTTTTATTGAGATTGTCGTTATCTATTGGACTCTTTGTGTTGAGATTGTCGTTTGCTCTTGGACCATGAAATTAACAACTTGATTTGCATGCAAAGCCTTCTCTTGGACCCGAATCTTGTCCCCTCAGTGGAGTTTTACCAACTAACACTTATAGTAATGAATGAATGATTTATGTATCTTAGTGTAGTCTACAATGTACTTGTGTGCCAAGTTATATAGAAATCGGACCAAAACTGTAGTAGCATTTTGAAAGAATTTCCCAAAAATTGCTGTCTTTAGTAACCACCGTTCATCGAAATCAAAAACCGATGCACAGAATTATGTATCTTAGTGTAGTCTACTTGTGTGCCAAGTTATATTGAAATCGGACCAAAACAGTAGGAGGAGTAGCTTTTTGAAAGAATTTCACATAAATTTCTATTTATAGTAACCACGGCAACACCGTTCATCGAAATCATAAACCGATGCACAAAATTATGTATCTTAGTATAGTCTAAATGTGTGCCAAGTTATATTGAAATCGGACCAAAATTGTATGAGGAGTAGCATTCTGAAAAATTGTTTGACAGACAGACAGCTAGACGGACGGATGACGGACGCATTTCTATCGCATAAGCTCTTCTGGTCTCTGACCAGTAGAGCTAAAAAATGACCATTGTTCAAACCTGAAAATCCTATTTCGTGGGGGGTTGGTGGGGTGAGTTAACAATTTTTCCCAAACACTGCCACTTACCCTTCTTTGACTATACTGAAAGGTGCCTGTTGAAAGTGAAGATAGGAGAGGGGGGGGGGGTGGCTATGCCCCAATTTTCAATGCCTATACATGTATTATGTCTAACTTTGAAAAAAGATGAAAAGGGGCTCCCCCCACTAACCTTTGACAAGGTCAGAAAAGGACTCGCAATTAAGGACCTAGAAATTTTTTTATTAAATCATTCATACAGTAAAAGTAATTTTCCTTTTAAAATCTAAATTAAATGCATTCCTTGTCGTACATTTTCAAGACAGTGGACGTCCTCATTATCTTGTGGAGATTCAAAAAATTATTATGACCCCCGCCTTTGAAAACATATTCGTTCCTTGTAAATACATACATGTACTTTAAATTTATGTATTGCAGATGTTGACTATTCTTGCAATTATAAGAAAAAATTCTGTTTTTAGGGTCTATTTTGTAGCAATTTTCGCATATCCTTACATGTACATTGTAACTGCATGAAGTCACCCGTCGTTAAAACTAATACAAATATCAGGTACACTAGTTTATAAAACAATAAACTTTTAACGAAAAAATAATTTAAAGATTTCCCTCCGATAAAAAAAAATGTATACACAACTTGAGATCGATAGGTAGGATGTTTCTAAACTCCTAATTTTGATGTTTTTTTTACATCTCAACGCAGGCAGATCAGATATCTCAGGTATTTAAATCACGTGACCTGGTAACTAGGTAAATATTTAGAATGAAGACAAGGAAGTATAATGTAATGTATGGGACTAACAGAGAGGACATGTTGGATTCTGAGGTGAGACAAGATAAAATTTAAGATTTAATATGTTATAAGATCTTTCAAGGTGTCATTTCTGATTTCAAGTCTAGTAAAATGCATTAAATGTAACATAAAAGTACGAGAGAATCACTTTAGATTGATCATACTGACTACATCAAAATTGTTTTGACAGTTGTGAATAAGTATTAACATATTCTTCCAAATAATAATATTTTTCAAACATAAGAAAAATTTACAAAATATTTCTAAACTACAAAATGATCATTCCTTTTCTTTTGAACCAGCTTTGTCTTACAATTTTACAAATAAAAAAAAATTTACATTGATTCGTTTAAAATTATACGTAAAATTTCTGTAGTCAGTGACTCATGTCTCGATTTACTTCATTCAGGGTCATCTAACCATTTGAAAAAGCCCCAGTGATGGACCTCCTGGACAGAGCTCAAGTACTCCTCCTCTGTGACCTGTGTCAAAGAGCTGCATTACAGAGTCATTGTGAACTTTGTCAGATTAACCTGTGTAAGGCCTGTGTAGGGGAGCATCTCTCTGATTCATCCAAAAGACACAAAGTTGTACCTTACAAACACAGAACTTCTACTCCTAATGTGAACTACCCAAAATGTCCAAACCACACCCAGAAACACTGTGAACTTTACTGTGAGAAATGTGACGTTCCTGTCTGTTCTACCTGCATCTCCTCTTTTAAACATCATGGACATAAATTAACAGATGTCTTACAGAATCCCAGCTTTATAAAAGAAATTTTAAACAATGATTTGAAAGAACTAGAAAAAAGAATATGTCCTACATATGAAGAAATTGCATTAGATTTAAAATCTGAAAAACTTAATTTGGAAAAACATTATGAGAAACTGACAACAGCTGTCACCAAACAAGGGGAAGACTGGCACAGAGAAATTAACACCATTGTCAACAAACGAAGATCTGAAATTGATGAGATGAAAACTAAACACCTGGCAGCTCTAAATAAACAGGAAAATGAAATCAAACAGATAACTTCTGATGTTACACAGTGTATATCTGATCTGAAGAAAATACTCCAGGACTCAAATGATTTCTCCCTAACCTCTGCCTACAATTCAAGGAATGCTGAATTCAGAAGTTTACCTCCTAAAATCAACATTTCATTACCAAGTTTCTCTCCTCATCAGATCGACACAGGACAGTTCTATCAAATGTTTTGTTTTCTGTCATCATTATCCATTACAACAGAAGAACATGGCTACACAATGAAGACACCAGAAGCTGTATCCTGTCCTCTAGTCAAACCACTGCTTGATGAACCAGAGCTCATCACCACCATAAACACTGGGTATAAATACAGGCTATACAGTGTTACCTGTCTCAGTGATGAAGAAATCTGGACACATGGGTCAGACAAAATCATGAACCTCTACAACCTCCAGGGTAAACTACTGAAGTTAATCCAAACCAAGTCTGGGAACATACCACGTGACATAGCAGTGACAAGGAGTGGAGATCTAGTTTATACTGACCCTGATACAAGAACTGTAAACATAGTGAAGAATGACCAGATACAGGAAGTGATCAGACTACAGGGATGGATACCTTTCTATGTCTGTAGTACCTCCTCTGGTGACCTCCTGGTTACTATGAACAGTGATGATGATAAACAATCAAAAGTCGTCCGTTACTCTGGCTCCACAGAGAAACAAACCATTCAGTTTGATAGTGAAGGTAGACCTCTGTATTCATCTGGTTACACTAGATACATCAGTGAGAACAGGAACCTGGATGTCTGTGTGGCTGACAATAAAGCCAAAGCAGTAGTGGTGGTTAATCAGGTAGGAAAACTCAGATTTAGATACACTGGTCATCCCACTACTAACAACGGATCATTTTATCCAGCCGGCATCACAACAGACAGCCAGAGTCACATCCTGACAGCAGACCATAACAACCACCGTATCCACATCCTAGATCAGGACGGACAGTTCCTCCGTTACATTGATAACTGTGATCTACAGTCTCCATTGGGTTTATATGTAGACACCAGAGACAACCTCTTTGTGGCTGAGTGTTACAGTGGTAAAGTGAAGAAAATCAAATACATGTAATCAATGTGTTTTAAATAATAACATGTTTGTGATAGAATTTTTTCCAGTAACAAAAATCACAAGATGAAGTTTAATTCACTTTCTAGTGTTGATGTGTGCGTGTGTGAAAATATTTTCAATATCATCAATAATTAAGGTATTATAATATATAAATAAGAAATTCAATTATTAATAACAATCTTTTCAGAATTCTACCCAAGATTGAAATGACTTCTCAAAAATATAACATTACATTGGAAGAAAACTTCAATATTTCAAAATGACCAAATGAATACCATGTATATTTGCGAGCATGAAGAAAGAAGTATGATGTACTTTTTTTTCAAATTGATCCTGTTTCATGCACTGTACACTGAAGGGTTGTGATTATACTGTACTTTTGATGTAGTTAGAATAAAATGCCCTTAGATCTAAAATAAATGCACATACTTTTTAATCTAAGTTATATGTAATTTATTTACGAAAATTAATTGACCAAGATAAATTAACCACTTTATTTCCATGTTTCTTCATGGATTCATTAAGACTCATAGGGCCCAAGATAACAAGGTTAGCGTGAATAAGTAACCCAAAACAAAGATGAGAGATCTGATTCAGGAAACTTTTTATTGTGGATGTTTTCATTTTAATTCACATACATCTTTAATACATGGTCAAAAATGATTTCAACAGATATTAATGCATCAAGTTCCTTGGGATATCAGCTCAGTAAGTCCACTGTCAGTAAAACGTACTAAATATTAAAAGGTCATATCAAATTTTATAGACAACATTGATTATTTCAGTATACATGTATGTAGCCACAGATATCTGTTTTTAAAACTTGTCAGCTCCCCGTGTTGAGCCTCAATAGTCTTCTTACTCTCCTTATGAGGGCCTCCACAAAGCTGTAGTGGGTCCTGGACTTACAGTATTCCTAAACAAACAAGCAAATAATGGATTAATGGTTTATATAAATCCAAGGAAAAAGGAAACATCATTATCATCCTTTGTCATATAGTGTGGCAAATCAGTGGTTTTTAGTAAATAAATAATTAATAAAGAATATTTATCTCAAATTGTTTTATAGTTCTCATTGCCATCATTGCACTTTTCACTTTGCATGTTTAATGCTTATCTATGTGAGTCAGTGCATTGGGTTTCTGACGGCAGGGCCCCATATAGATTGGCTCTTACTCTCTGCTGGCCACCACCTTAACAGAATTAGATATTGATTAAAATTTCTTAGTTTTGTACAAAGTTGTTTGAAATTATAGTTTTATAAACACGCACTTGAAAAATTTCTTTTCAGCGAAAAATTATGTACATATGTGATCTATCACTCCTCTAAGCACCAGTTGAAGGGAGGAAGCAAATTGGGTTCGTGGGTAAGTTACAGGAGTTACTTATGCCCATTGGTAAGGTCTTGTCGAAATAAAACCCACCTCCTACTCTTAAACCCAACAATTTGCGATCTAATGGATGGACTGGAATGATTTTAAAGGCATTTTTAATATCTGTCTTTGCAAACAAGACTCCACTTCCAAGTTGTTTTAATAAATTAGTCGCGTTATCGATGGTTTGATATTGAACCGAGCAAATATCCTGCGGAATCCCATCATTTAAAAATTGTCCCTCGGGATAAGATAAATGATGTATTACTCAAAATTCCCTTTCTTGTTTATTGGACACTAAACCTAATGGTGAACACTGAAAATTGTTGAATGGAGCATTTTTGAAAGGTCCCGCTGCTCGACCACAACGTACCTCATTATTTATTTTTTCTTGAAAATAGATAAATTTTGATCAGCTGATTTTAAGTTATTACAAAACCTCTGCACACGAACACTTTGAAAAGGAAAATTTAAATTTTAAGCCAGAGAAAGACCTAATCGAGGGCCGTAGGCCCGAGATTAGTTCTTTCTATTACAGAATGGACAGTTTGAGGCCTTTCTCCTATTTAAAAAAAGGATTGTCTTTGTTCTGAAAATTTAACAAAAAATGTGCAAAACAGGTAGAGCACATACTATAAATTCTTTGTTTACATAATGGACAGTAACAGGTAAGCTTGGGGTGCACAGCGATTAGTTGAATAACCATTGTGTTTCAAGTTGCAAATAACAAAATGCCTTTGTTTAAGGAATAGACAGTTACAGGTGGATTTCAGGGGATGCTAGTTTCTATATAAGAAAGCAACTCCCAAAAAAATCAGTTTATATTTTGCGTTGTAAAGGCAAACATGTTTCCCTCCGATGAAGAGAATATATGACAGAATCGAAATCGAAAGCAAAAGATGCACACAGCCAGTGTTACTTTAACCTCGAAACAGAGAACAGTATCAGCGTAAAAGAAAATATTATCCAATCTTTTATCCCCTCAAAACTTCAACGACAAATAACGATATTTCGAATTCAAACCGGAAATCTGTTTTATTTTTGATTCGGATTCAGTTTTTTAGGATATATTAATTGCAGCAATGTAATATAGTGAATGCAAATTGTGTTCCGAGTGTTGGATAGCCATGGGCCAAACTTCGACCTGAAAACGTATATCAAATCAAATCTGGCAATGTTTCAATTTTGATTATAAACATTTGCTACCGAAAAATTCACTGCAATAGTGTAGTTTTCATGGTGCTAACTGTTTTCTTGGTGATGGATTTAATATAAGCCTACTTCAAGCTCAAAATGGATTCTTCTCGAGGGAATGATGCTTCCAAAATCTTAATCAAATGTGAAATGGTGTCATTTAAATTCAGGTTTTGTGAATTGGAATAATGTACATTACTCATGGATTTAAATGTGTAAAATCGAACATATCTGATGCAGACACTGTGTTCTTGATTAACTTATATCTCCAAGTTCTTTTTGGTATTCACATGTACATTAAATTGTATTTATTTGATATATTAATTTGTCTTTGTTTCTCACTTGTGCACATGCTAAGGTTTACGTGTAACTCTCCATTTTGTTTGTTTTAACTGTCCATTCTGTTTGTTTTTAAATGTCCATTCTTATTGAAAAAACTGTCCATTCTTAAAAAGAATGGACAGTTTTCCAAAAAGAACGGACACTTACAGGTGATTTAATGGATTGTTAGGGGAGTTAGCTCAACACTAAGCTATAGAATGGATAAGACAAACAAAAGGTTTACGTCACAATCATGTTTTAACTGTGGATAAAGCAAATTGAGTTTTATGGATTGATAGTATCATGGAACTTTATAGTAACGCTATTATATATACTTAGGTCCCTGGTATCAATCTCGACACGTGGGAAATAAATATATATAATATAATGATAACTTTATCTCTACATTGACAGATAAAGATATGTCAGGTATTAAAATCACATGATGTGGTAACAATTAAAAAAAAACTCGGATTAATAATACATTGTAGGGAGAAATTTGTAGGATTATCAGTCAGGCAATTTTGGATCTTAAGGTGAGACAAGATAATATTTAAGATCTAACACATTACTTAAACTAATTTGTTATTGATATAAAGTATACATTAATTGACGTATTAAAGAGGCACTCTTTGTCAAACTGTTCACAATCATATTACCTGTAAAATCCTTTTTCTTTTTTGATACAAAAATACAAACATGAGGTCACTTTATTAACGCAGCATTTATTTCATTCCAAAACTGATTTGTCATAAATTCACAAACAAAACTAGATTTCTCTATTGTTCATGTTTGAATTTAATTATTATTTCATTTTTTGTTGTCAGTGATCCAAGCGTTTACTTCAAACTATTGTTTTCTCATACCTTCAGTGATGGAAGCCCTGGACAGAGCTCAGGCACTCCTCTTCTGTGACTTGTGTCAGAGAACTGCATTACAGAGTCATTGTGAACTTTGTCAGATTAACTTGTGTAAGGCCTGTGTAGGGGAGCATCTCTCTGATGCATCCAAAACACACAAAGTTGTACCATACAAACAAAGAACGTCTACCCCTAACTACCCAAAATGTCCAAACCACACCAAGAAACATTGTGAACTTTACTGTGAGAAATGTGGCATTCCTGTCTGTTCTACTTGCATCTCCTCTAATAAACATGCTAGACATAAATTAAAAGATATTTTGGAAAGACCATACTTGCTTAAAGAAACTTTGAACATGGATTTGATAGAACTGGAAAAAAGAATATATCCTACCTATATAGAAATTGCATCAGATTTAAACTCTGAAAAAGTAAACTTGGAAACGCATTACGAGAAACTGGCAACAGCTGTCATACAACAAGGAGAATACTGGCACAGAGAAATTAACATCATTGTCAACAAACGGAAATCTGAAATTGATGAGATGAAAACTAAACACCTGGCTGCTCTAAATAAACAGGACAATAAAATCGAACAGATTGCTTCTGATGTTAAACGGAGTATTCTTGATCTAAAGAAATTATTAGAAACCAATGAAGTTCCCCTAGCCTCTGCCTACAAATCCAAGAATGCTGAATTCAGAAATTTCCCTCCTAAAGTCAATGTCACATTACCAAGTTTCTCTCCTCAACAGATCAATACCGTACAGCTCCATCAAATATTTGGTTCTCTGTCAGCATTTTCCATTTTAACAGATGAACATGACTACACGATGAATACATCAGAAGCTGTTGGCTCTCCCACAATCAACCCACCGCTTGATGAACCGGAGCTCATCACCACAATACACACTGGGTGTGATGATCTATACAGCGTTACCTGTCTCAGTAATGAAGAAATATGGACATGTGAAGATAACAAAAATATGAAACTCTACAATCTCCAGGGCAAACTACTTAAGTCAATACAAACGGGGTCAGGGGAAATACCAATCGACATAGCAGTGACAGAGACTTTAGATCTTGTTTTTACTGACCCTAATACAAGAACTGTAAACATAGTTAAAAATGATATGATACAGGAAGTGCTCAGACTAGAGGGGTGGAAACCTTACTATGTTTGTAGTACCTCCTCTGGTGACCTCCTGGTTATTATGAACAGTGATGATTACGAACAATCAAAAGTTGTCCGCTACTCTGGCTCCACAGAGAAACAAACCATTCAGCTTGATAGTAAAGGTAAATCTCTGTATTCATCTGGTTACGTTAAATACATCAATGAAAACAGGAACTTGGATATATGTGTCGCAGATTATGGCGTCTGTGCAGTAGTGGTGGTTAATCAGTCAGGAAATCTCCGATTTAGATACACTGGTCATCCTTCTTTTACCAAGGGAACATTTATTCCAGTCGGCATTACAACAGACAGCCAGAGTCAGATACTGACAGCAGACAGTAACAACCACTGTATCCACATCCTAGATCAGGATGGAAGGTTCCTCCGTTACATTGATAAATGTGATCTAAAGTATCCATGGGGTTTATGTGTAGACACCAGCGACAACCTCTTTGTGGCTGAGTTTAGCAGTGGTAAAGTAAAGAAAATCAAATACATGTAAACAATGTATTTTTAATAATGGCATATAATTGTGGAAGGATGTAGAAGGATTTTTTTAAAATCCATAATCACAAAAAAGATTTTAATGTTTGATTCGAGTTCTCATTCTAGTACTCGTAAGGATGTGAGTGAGGGTGAGGGAGTGTGTGTGTGAGTGTTTGTAGGAGAAGAAGTATTTGGAAATATATTTTTTAAAATAACATAAATAAGGCAGAGTATGTATATCAATTTATCAATAATAGATGTATCATTTATTTTACCTAAGGTTGAAAACGTGATGATCATTTTATTATAGGGTTATGTAATTCATCCAATGATTTGATCAACCAAGATAAATCAATAAAACCCTTTCTCAGAAACTGTAAGAGGTCTGGACACTATATGCTGCACAATTATTGCATGGTATTATGCTACTTGTAACGTGGTACCGTTACCAACCTCGATAATTTGATTTAAGACATTTGAATTTTGAGTGGTGTTGTTCACAATTACCATAATTTTGTTCTTTGAATCTGTATCAAATTCAGTAACCACAGACAGTGATCATGATATTTAAATAAAAAAATAAACGGATCGAGATACAACAACTAATCATGTAGAGCAACAATTTGTTGTTAAGACTTTGAAACACACCCATTTATTTTAACACATGTAAAATGATAGAAAATTATTTATCATGATTTCAATTTATTTCTTAATTTACTCATATGTGGGTTTGGAACAATATTTTTGGACTCTATGGCAGACTTATACACGCACTATGTGTGGATGATTTGTGCATTTAGGAACCATCTTTTTTGCATGAAATACTGTATATGTTAGCAGCATGTTAAGAGCTGACCACTTTTACATTTAGTTTCATTCTTAGCTCATCTCAGAAAAAAGCTCAAGTGCGATTTTCTGATCAAAATTTGCGTCGTCATCGTCGTTCTAAACTATTCACATTTTCATCTTCTTAAATACCCCTGGACAAATTATATATGGAAGCATCCTCAGGTAGTGTAGGTGCAAGTTTGTTAAAAATCATGATCACCTAGTTAAGGTGGAGTTACAACTGATGCTCAAAATTTTACAAAGGAGTATCATTATATAGGAAACCTCTTTTTCTCAAGAACAGCAAATGTATGGTTTGTCATTTTATTTGGAAGCATCCTCAGATAGTTTAGATTCAAGTTTGTTTAAATTGTCCCCCTTATTTTACCCCCTTTGCCTTTTGGGAGTAGGTGCGGACCACTCGTGCATTTCCGCTTTTTAATTCTGTTTGCTTTTTTCCTTAGCCGCAGTACTCCGGTGAGCGATGTGTCCCCTTGGTTTCTTGTACATGTTTGAGAAGCTAAACACAGGCGACAAATACGTTCTTTGGAACACTCTAGATATTGGAGATGTTTTCAGCTGAATTAAAATTTCTATATACTTTAACAGGGTAGAGACAACTAGATTTTCTGACTTTAGCACACGCCGGAGTCTTAAATGCATTTCAAACGTAACACTGCATTGCAAAGTTGATTTTGAGTATTGTTTTAAAGTTATTTACTAAAAGGATATTCGATGTTTGGTATTTGAATATGGAATTTATTTAACAATTGGGACAGGATTTTTAATATTTTCACGAAGCACGAATAAAAATAACAAAAAATCCTGTCTCACGAGTGAAATAAATAAATATATTCAACTACAAAACATTGAACTTTCTGTTTATAACATTTAAAAAAATTCTTTGATTTTTCCTTTGCCTCTGTCTTTTTTTAATACAGCCATATGTTCCTGACGTCATAGTTGAGCGGTTGAGGCGTGATATCTATATATATTTACATTTGCAATTTTTTTCCCCTTATATAAACTATTTGAACAAGGAGTTTTTACATCTCCGTAAAACACGCATCTGACCATAAATTGATTGTTTATACATAAGCGATCCACGTTGTTTAATAGTAACATCATAAGCGATGGACATTATTGACACATTCAATTTATACCGTTGAGTTTTGGAAAAAAAGTCATGGGTTTCAAACTTTAGTTAGGTACGTTACTATTTTGTATTAGATAAGCCACTAATGTAAATATAAGTAATAAGGTATCATTTTTGAGTTTTATTAGGATGTAAAACACATCCTAATGAAACTAAAAAAAATGATACTTTATTTCTTAAGTGAAGTAAAAAACAATGTAAACATGGATTTAGCAATTTATTTTTTGCAATTTTGACAGTTTTATTCGCTTTCGAAATGGTTAATTTATTTCCAACCTTATGATATGTTTTACGGTGTGACCGTTAACGTTGGAGCAAACGCAGTTATGCACTATCATAAACCTACACATGTTCCGTTTATCGTTCAAGAAAAAGACAGAAAAATAAAAAAAAAAAATAAAAAAAATCACTTGTTGTTGCTATGATTTAGCCACTATTTTCCTATGCACCGCAAAGGATTATTGGGAGTTTGGAATTTTTTAACATGGACTCATATATTTTTTGGAACAATGTGCAGATATCATTCTGAATTTCCTCTGTTAGTACACGTTAGTGTATTGAGCTCGCCACGCGACTGGTGGCTTTGCACCGACTCGCTGCGTTCGCTATCAGGTCAAGGAAGATTTTTTACAGCAATCTTCGTTGAGGGAAGGGAAATCGAAAGTTTTCCCGCACTTCTGATATTCTTTCACACTGTTACAGGATATCAAAATGATATCATTTTGATATCCTTTCACACTGTGACAGGGTATTATTTTTATTCAATGAATAAATAACTGCTACGCAAGGGTGAAAATGTTATTAGGCGTGCTATTATTATTTAATGAGGTTGGCCCCTGGTATTTAAAGTCTTAAACTTTAATTATCAAGTATATTTTTAGTTTCTAAACACATAGCTTATTCAAAATCTTATCAAAAATGATAAGACGGGGTTGATATACGTTTTAGGTGCTACAATACATTTAAAATGCCCTTTTTGCAGTTTAATTTGTGTCTCAATCAAAAATTACATCTTTAACGTTTTCTCTCCAATATTTTTTCCCAATTTAAAGCATGGAACAAAATGACTTATGTTGACTTAAAAAAGACAATTTAAAATTCTGACATTTTATAAAGTTTCCAATTGCCTTGAATAATCAGTTATTTGACGTATTTCACAGCTAGGTTAAGGACTGTCAAAGGTAATTCACTCTATACAGAGCTTCGGGAAATCGATTATGACGTCACGGTGAAACTGCACATACGAATCTCGGCGATTAAATAATAATCTTCTTTTCCATACACTTTTTATACAGTGATTTCTCTTTATTATTGTCAGCATTAATTAATGTGTAACTTTTCTTGTCATTAAAACACTATTTGAATATAAAATTAAACCCAACTTGATCTCGCTGTACTGACAGATATGACGTCAGAGACTAGTTTGACACGCAGTTTAGCTGCACTTGAGACGCAGATATAGCTATTATTGAATATTGTTTTAGGCATAAATTGGACATACATATACAAAGTTACATTCCTTCTGTGCTACATGATGGTCAAAAAAATTTATTCCTTGGAAGAACTCTAGTATTTATGGCTATCTTTACATCTGAATGCTGTAAACCAGCTTTTATTTGAGTCTCGTCATCGTGAATATTTCTCGCCGCGAACCGGTCCTCACAATATATTTGTCTATTAAAAACAGATGCAAAAAGGCTTGATCGCAAAAATTAATCGTCGTAAACTTGTTTATCCTTAGTAAATCGCGAAATAAAGTCGTCGCGAATAAAAGTTGTTTTACAGAATTCTGATAAAATTGTCCATGAATTATACTGCAACACCTTTAGAAGTATTTGCATATAAACATACTTCAGAACATACTGCAACTTAACCAAATCCTATGAATTTGACTTCATGCTGATTTAGTCATTCCAGCATTAATTAACTTCTAGACGTCTTTGTAGCCAAATGTCTGTATTCATTTATGGCTGATGTTTTTGTCATTATACATGTATAATGCCATTCTTTGAGTGAAATGATTTAAGCATTGCACCCACAAAACTGCTGTTTTTTTTTTTAATTAAATGATTTTTTACATTGAAAAGTAAGAACTATAAAGTAATGTCTGTTTGTCCTCTCTGGATTCAGGGTAAAATTATTGGGTCGGTAGGTGAGAAAATCTTCAACATATACATTTTTTAAGGGGATAAGAGGAATAAAAAGTATAAAATTACGGTCCCGCATTGAAAAAAACAAGTTTTGAATCTGGCCATTTTAGTCAGTCGGTCGGGAGAGGCTGGCACCCAAACAATTTTTTTAAAGATGGCCTAACCTATTTCTACACTTTATGGACATTAGATCAATGATTGGGTTAGGTAATCTGAGAATCTAAATTGAAATGTCGGAAAGTAAGAACAAAATAAAGATGAATTAATATTTTAAGTGACAATAATTCATACTTAGATGAGATTACAGAGTACTACTTATTTCAGAGAAAAGGCAATTGGTGAATAACAAACCATATTCAACACCAAAAGAGTCCATAATTGTATAATGCAAACAATTTCAAGATAAACTGCATGTATTTATGAAAGATTTTAATCTAGAAGAGTACTAAACTGATCTTATCATTCCTACTTAATGAACAACCTTACAACTTCCAAGTGTCATGTTTTAAATTGTTACAGTAGATAAAATTATACATGTACCTGTAACTTTATGTAAAAAACTTACCAGTTTTCCGAAATACGTATTTGAGCATATTAGGCACAGGTGATAACAAAATTAAATGAAAAAATTATTAATTTTAATTGTTCATGTATTAATTTCCTTGCAATTTTACAAACCCTTTTACGAAACTTAACTTGTAAAATGTAGACAAAAGCAACCTTCAGTTAATACGGATGATGTATACATGTACATTCATTTTTCTGAACACAAGTTCAAAAGATGGACAAACAAAGCATGTACTGCAAACATCACAGATTCATTTTTTTTAAATATATGGAAAACTGCATGAAGATACTAGATAGGATGTTGTAAAAACATTAAAGTTTCTTCTATAATCTATAGACATATAAAATATTTATTGAGAATAACACGTCAGAAATCCTCTCAAAATCTCTGTTGATATTGCCATGTCTGGCTCAACACCTTACTTGATCCATCCAACTATCTTTAATATTTTTGAGATGATATAGGATGAACTCCACTTTGATTGATGGGACAAAATTTTTAAGGAAACACCGAAGTCCTTTTTTGTTCTTATCTATTCCATAATCTTAAATCATATTTGTTCATTTTTACAATAATATTTAAGGAAGGAGAAAACTCAATAAAATGAATACATTTCCAATATAATCAATGAAGAATCAATATGGAACTATTGTAAAATTTACACATTGAATTAGTTGAATGCAAATGCTTAATAAAGAATGTATCTCTTTTTCATTAATTAGAAAAAGAGATTTTAATAAAAATCAAACTTCGTGGCAGAAAAAAGGAAAGAACTGAACTCTGATTTGAAAAATATTATTGAGTCAACGAGGAATGAGGGATATACATTACAACTTAATGCCGATACACTCAAAGTTCGTCAAGGAACAGATTCCGATGTTATAGTACGATTTTCAGAACTTCATACAGAAACTGGATAAAAGCTTGAAAATGTTTAAGTTGAAAAACTCGTAGTTGTTCAGATAGATCAAAATCTTTAGTATAATTATCATGTAGATTTACTTTGTAAAAAGTTGGATTGCTCGATTTTAATATGGCGTCGTAAAGTCTCCCGAGTGCGTGTGCCCCCAGCTCAACGAAAGGTCAATGTTATGATTTGAGGGTGCATAACTTGGCATGGTGTGGGAATTATAACAACTGTAGGTTTTACCACATTGTATTAACAGCTAGACACAAGTATATCGAAATCTTGGAAAATAATTTATGGCTCGTTATAGCACGACACTTTCCAAATGGATTTTTTTAAAATTTCAGGATGACAATGCCCCAATACATAGAGTCAGGGATGTTGAAAATTATAAGGCTAAGAATAATATTAACTCTATCAGCTGTCAAGCACAGCCTCCCGATTTGATTATTATTGAAAATGTGTTGTTGAAACTTTTAAAGACGATTGCAATGTCGCGCTGAAAACATTCGGACTGCTGTGAACTTTCACATGCATAACACAGGAGTGGCAAGTTTGACGTTGGAAAACACAGGGCCTCTACAAATCTTTGCCAAGGCGTATGAGAAATGTAATCAGAGTGAAAGGAGAAATGAAAAACACTAAACACAGGGATTTCATTTTATTATGTTTATTTTCCATTTAATCCATCCCGTAACACAACGTTAACAAACGCCGTGATTTTTGCCAGTGACATATGGCACGAGACGGAAAAAAATGTGTTCAGAAAAGCTCACTGGAGCTGAAGAGGTGACTTTAATTCATACAACTTAAGTTACAAAGAAGCTGGGAGGTTTGGGGTTTTAATGCGGACGAAGTGCCTATAGTGCAAAAAATATGAATTGAATAATTACATCAATAGTATATTAAAATTTTCTTTGATATTTCATCAAACATTAAAGTTTAATTCATGTTATATTTCTACAATTTGCAAAAATCAAAATAGCAATACCACATAGGCTGATTTTTACCATTTAGATTTTCCTAATTAAATTCACCTGGCTTGGTATATTTTTCTTCAGTTTACATTACATTTTTAGCACCATTTTAACACATTCTGAAATTTGTTTTCACCTGTAAATCTTTATTGAATGTGATCTGTCTATATTTGTCTTTTCATTGAAATATTAGTAATATTTTCCAAGTCTTTTTCATATTCCAGTTCTAAGGAGAAAAAATTCTAAGAACTATCCACTTTTCTAAACTTGTGACATGATATGAAATATTTTTCAAAGAAAAAAATTGTTTGTATCGTCTGTCCTTAAACCTAAGGTCATATTACAAATATGCTTTTAATTTCACTATATTCATTATGAGCCATGTATCGTAGTGGTTAGCACCTTAAGCTCAAAGTAATATGAGGATACTTCGGAATTTTTATTTCTAAAGTTAGAATCCCATGAATAGCATCTTATATATTTTTAATTAATTAATTTAAACATTTTTTTTTCTCCCAAAAAAGTTTTGATTCTCATTATGTCTAAATTTCAAAAACTTACACATTGAATATGATTTCTTAATATTCGAAGCTATAGGCATTCTTCATGCCTTGCCCCCCTCCCTCTTCATTAAAGTGTTTTTAATCATTAGTTTTATTCAAGTCATGTGGACAATAGTAACATTAAAGTTGTAATAAGGATCTCCGAAAAACAGCAGGTGCTGCTGTTGGACTTTTTGTGTTGAGGTTGTCGTTTTCTGCTGGACTCTTTGCGTTGAGGTTGTCGTTTTCTGTTGGACTCTTTGTGTTGAGATCGTAGTTATCTCCTGCACACTTTTTGTGTTGAGATTGTCGTTATCTTATCTGTTGGGCACTTTGTGTTGAGATTGTTGTTATCTGCTGGACTCTTTGTTTTGAGATTGTAATTATCTGTTGGACTCTTTGTGTTGGGATTGTCGTTATCTGTTGGACTCTTTGTGTTGGGATTGTCGTTATCTGTTGGACTCTTTGTGTTGAGATTGTAGTTATCTGCTGCACACTTTTTGTGTTGAGATTGTCGTTATCAGCTGGACTCTTTGTGTTGATGTTGTTGTTTTCTGCTGGACCCTTTTTGGTGAGATTATCGTTATCTGCTTCATTAGGTCCTTGTTTAATTGTATTGTCTTTAGTTGCTACTAAACAACCAGTAGGAGTTTATGCGAAGGAAATGAATTCGAATTAAACTTATTCGCATCAAATGCTCCATGCAAACACATGTTAAATCAAATAAGCAGTAATTTATATTTAATTTCAATTAAACTCTCCGTGTAAACAGGGCAGAGTAAGTTTGATCAAGTCTCAATGCTCACTAGAATCATGCTAAGGTATGGTAATTAAATAATTTGGAGTTAAAAAAGAATTTGCTAAGCTTTGATTAATTTGGTTCGTAGATCTCAACCCTCAAGACTGGATGGGGTCTATGAAATTCACAATTTACACGCAAGGCCTCGTCCCAGACCATAACTTATGTATCTTCGGTGGAATTTCACTAACACTCGTAGTTATGAATGATTCTTAATCATTATATCATTACATCTTATCGTGATTATTAACCTAAATATAGATACAAACACTACATAATATTATTTGCTTCAGTTCAATTACCCATACAGGTTCTAGTAACATTGGAATATGGAGCAAATACGGAAGGAGGGGAGATTTTTTTCCCAAATTTACCATTGTCTTAACCTGAAAATCCTGTTTAGTAAGGGAGGGAGTATGAAAACTATTTGTACACCTATACCCATCTTTAACTACACTGCAAACGTGCCCGTTGAAAGATGGGTGGAATTCCTTTACTACATGTATTTTGTCCATCCCCTGCTAACCCCCCTCTCCTGCTTCCGACGCCTATGAGTAATGACGGAACTATAGAAAACTGACATAGTCAGAAAAGGACTCGCAAAGGACAGTAAAAGGAACAAGAAAATGTTCATTTGGGATTTAAACATTTAAATACAAAGAAAGCGATTTCCTTTTAAAATCAAAATACATTCTTTGTTTCCGTCAGTAAAATAGAGGGCTGGGCTTCTTTATAACTGTACGGATATTCAAGAAATTATGGCTCAAGTACATTATATGACGAAAATAGTTCCATTTTTTCCTCGTAAGAATATATATTTTTGTATATTTATCTATATTTATAAATGAAAAAAAATTAAATTAGCATATTTAGTATATGAATTGAATGTATGCTCTTTTAATGAATATTTAGAGCCATTGTTGGTGAATTATACCAACCGATTGCATTCTTTATTGCATTCTATGTCGTCAACTAATTATTATATCAAATATATTATAAATGTACAAAACAAGATATTTAATCTTGCATAAAAATTAATTTAAAAGATTATCTGTTCAAACAAATGTTACGATATTTGCTTAACAGGTCGACAGGTTGAAAGGTCGACAGGTAGACAGGTCCACAGGTTGACAGGTCGAGAGGTCGACGGGTTGACAGGTCAACAGATGGACAGGTCGACGGGTTGACAGGTCGACAGGTACATGTAGACAGGTCGACGGGTTGACAGATCGACAGGTAGACATGTTTTTTTAAATACCGGTATGTAATTCAACATGTCAACATCTCGTCATAGGTTTGGATTGTCAAATGGAGATGTATACATCTAACTGTTATCATTGCACATATGAAAAGAGAATGGAAATTTACTCTAGGCATTCAATGTACATGTACATGTATTTTATGATATGAGTGAACCCCCCTACCCAGCCTTAAGATGATACTTGTAGTGATATAGCTAAATAAATATACATTGAATTATGAAAAAAAACTTCTACCTGTCTACCTGTCGACTTGTCAAATTGTAAAAAAAAATTAAAGTTTGTGTTGTTATTTTAGATCTATTCTTGGTTTTTATTATACTAAATTATTTCAATCAAAGGGCTTGTAAATATTCATTAAAAGTAATTTGCATTTATTTATATAGGTATACAGCTGATATAATCATACATGAATATTTATGATCTTTCAAAAATATAATAACAAAACCTATTTACTGCAGATTATGTGGATGGGACTATTTTCGTCTTATTTCGTACTTGACTCGCATAAAGATATAGATCAGATGTTGACAATTAAAAAAAATGCTTTGGGGGTTTATTTTGCCGCAATTTCTGCATATTTTAAATTGCATGAAGTCATTTGTCGGTAAAACTTAGAAAAAACTGATCTGTAAATACCAGGTACACTTATCTTGTTCATATTTTAATAAACTTGTACGTTTTTCTTCTACAAAATTTAAAGTGAAAATATTTCAAAGAATTTCAGGGACACAAAGCTGGAGATAAAAATAGATAGATAGATATAATTATAATATTCCTTAATTTTAATCTGTTTGAAATTAAACCTCTCTTCACAGGTTGATATATATAGCTGAGACATTTAAATCACGTGACCTGGTAACGGGTGAACATTTAGACTAAATTGTGATGTACAGGCTTATCGAGAATCCATATTGGATTTATAGGTGAGACAAGATCTAATTGAGAAAATTTAACATATAACAAGACATTTTGAGATGTCATTAATGATCTCAATTCTAGAACATGTATTATACATTAGATGAAATGCATGAGAGAGAGACACTTTAGATCATACGAGGGCCGTTCAAAAATGGTACCTTAAAAAATTACGCCGACTTGTTGCAAAGAAAAAAAATATTTGACGACATAATCGGGCAAGATGTCACATATAATATTAAAGAATCTTTACTTCTATGTTCTCCAATATTTCATTTCAAAATATTGTAAATTGGCATCACTTTTGAGTGATTTTTCGGGTCATATCATTAAAGTAATATACGCCGTATGGATGCCGATTTGTATGTGAAACAAAATGATTAAATGATTTGAAACACATAAAGTGTAATGAAAAATGATATTTCCACAAAATTTTACTGTAAAATTCGTTGTAATAAAAGAACAATAAAGCAATATCTGTAATCAAGAATTCAGTATTTTCATGAATATTGATAAAGGAAGTGCGTAAACAGTAGGTCTAAATATAGACACGTATGTCCACGGGAAATTATAGACAAAGAGGCACGTTGCATTTTGACACCGATTATTAATAAAAGGTTTATATGCGTCATAACAGAGTATAGATGGATTATACTGGTTACATTTAAGGAATAACTGTCTTATTTTTCGAATTCATGAAGTGATCAATGGATTGGCTTGTGTGATAATTTGCATAAACGCCGAAGGCGTTTACGCATAAAATTATCACACAAGCCAATCCATTGATCATCTTCATGAATTCGAAAAATCTGACAGTTATTCCTTATATTTACATGCTTTGATTCCGCCAATCCACGGGCTCCAAGCCTGCTTCTTTCTAGGTGTTGTCCCGCCCTGCACGTGGTTTTTTTGGAACCGCGCCAAAACATTCATGAGGAAATCAATTACATTTACAATTGGTAATTTTATCTCGGACAAAGACATTGGAAATGTAAATATTTAAAGATAAGTTATATTAATAGTAACACGCCATCCATGTCAAAAGTGAGTTGTATCTCAAAGGGCTTACCTTGTTTTCTTGACGCCGTGTTTGTTTACCAATCTAAAAGTAGCGACGGCGTCACGTGGTGGATTTACTTAAAAATAGACATTATTCTCCTTGCAAGATAATAAATAATTATAATTTGATAACTTTATAACGAATTTTATTTAAAGGTGTAATTTAAGGCATTTTCGTAACTTTTATTGGTAAACAAAATATATTAATTTCCAGCCGTATTTTTAAATGGCGCACGTTATAGCGTATATTACTTTAAATAAGTCACGGAGCAGCAAAATCTTCGACCTCAAAGGCATTATTAATAATAAATATGTGATTGAGCTATCATTTTCTCAACATGAGTACCTACTAGGTACAGTTTGAGTTACCTATCTACTCAACATCCAAACACAATTTCTCGTCAAGCCTAAAATCTATTAATCAAGTAAAGAATATTCTTTTTCAGGTATTTATGAGATTAATATGATATCGGTGACTCTCAATCACGTACTTTACAGTCCTGATAAAGTTTTCGTCGATAATCTTCTTCCAGTCCTCCCGTATAGCCTTTTAACAGAGCTCTAACGGTCTAAAATTTCAAATTGCTATTCGTGGACGAATGCCACAAATACTTAGTTAACTACATTTTTATTATGCATGTTTTGGATCTATGTTGGCGATATCTCGAGCATTACACATAAGCGCCGTCAATTCAGGAGACGTCATTTTCACACTCGTTTTCACGGAAATCGCATCAGAGAAAAATCCTTATATTTCTGTTAGTCTGTTAGTACTTGAAATATAACCTCAGAAATCTAAATACATAATAAAATAACAATTCAAAGATACATTTTAGAAAATTGTCAAAAAATATCGCAAATTATAGGAATTTAAGGAGTTAAATTTTAGATTCCGCATGTTTTTTCTTCAATTGTTTTGTCGTGCTCCATACCTCTCCATCAGCAATATCAACATACCGATAATTTTAGTAGAATATTTTAAAATACAGAAATTTTGCCCAAAATTTATTGGAATCTTTTAGAAACATATTTCTGTGAAAATTCATAACCATATGACGCCTGTAAGAGTAAATAATAGCACAGTCCGCATAATTTTGAACGGCCCTCGTAGAAAACAAATTGCTTTGACTGTTATAAAGTGTTCACATTTTCTTTCTTATTCATTTCATCAATCATAAGAAAACTTTACTCAGCGTTTTAAAACTAAAAATAGATCCTCCTGTTATTTCTAAACAGACTCTGTCTTACACTTTTACTTACAAAACAAAACCTTTACATTGATTTGTTTATAATGGCGTAAAATGTATGTTGTTAGTAACCTATGTCTCTATATACTTTTTTACAGAGTCATCTGATTTATTATTACAAAAAAACACTGTGATTGAAGCCCTGGACAGAGTTCAGGTACTCCTCTTCTGTGACCTGTGTCAAAGAGCTGCACTACAGAGTCATTGTGAACTTTGTCAGATTAACCTGTGTAAGGCCTGTGTAGGGGAGCATCTCTCTGATTCATCCATAAGACACAAAGTTGTACCATACAAACACAGAACTTCTACTCCTAACGTAAACTACCAAAAATGTCAAATTCACACACAGAAACATTGTGAACTTTATTGTGAGAAATGTGATATTTCTGTCTGTTCTACCTGCATCTCCTCTGATAAACATCATGGACATAAATTAACAGATGTCTTACAGAATCCCAGATTCATTAAAGAAATCTTAAACAAGGATTTGAAAGAACTAGAAAAAAGAATATATCCTACCTATAGAGAAATTATATTAGATTTAAACTTGGAAAAACTTAATTCGGAAAAAAATTATGAGAAACTGACAACAGCTGTCACCAAACAAGGAGAAGACTGGCACAGAGAAATTGACATCATTGTCAACAAACAAAAATCTGAAATCAATGACATGAAAACTAAACACTTGGCTGCTCTAAATAAACAGGAAAATGAAATCAAACAGATTACTCTGAAGAAAATATTAGATTCCAATGACGTCCCTTTAGCTTCTGCCTATAAATCAAGGAATGCTGAGTTCAGAAGTTTACCTCCTCAGGTCAATGTTTCATTACCAAGTTTCTCTCCACGTCAGATCAACACAGAACTGCTTCATCAAATGCTTGGTTCTCTGTCAGCATTATCCATTACAACAGATGAACATGGCTACACAATATAGACACCAGAACCTGTATCCTGCCCTCCAGTCAAACAGCTGCTTGATGAACCAGAGCTCATCACAACCATACACACTGGGTATCAATATCTAAACAGTGTTACCTGTGTCAATGGTCAAGAAATTTGGACAAATGGAGATTACATAAACATGAAACTCTACAACCTCCATGGAAAACTACTGAAGTCAATCCAAACCAAGTCTGGGAAAATACCACTTGACATAGCAGTGACAAGGAGTGGAGATCTAGTTTATACTGACCATGATACAAGAACTGTAAACATAGTGAAGAATGACCAGATACAGGAAGTGATCAGACTAAAGGGGTGGATACCTTTCTATCTCTGAAGTACCTCCTCTGGTGACCTCCTGGTTACCATGAACAGTGATGATAAACAAACTAAAATTTCCGTTACTCTGGCTCAACAGAGAAACAAACCATTCAGTTTGATAGTGAAGGTAAACTTCTGTATCCATCTGGTTACACTAAATACATCAGTGAGAACAGGAACCTGGATATCTGTGTGGCTGAATGTAATACCGGTGTAGTATTGGTGGTTCATCAGTCAGGATATCTCCGATTTAGATACACTGGTCATTCATCTACAACTAAAGCATTTAAACCACGCGGCATCGCAACAGATAGCCATAGTCAGTTCCTGACAGCAGAGTGTTAAAACCACTGTATCCACATCCTAGATCAGGGCGGACAGTTCCTCCGTTACATTGATAACTGTGATCTACAGGATCCATGGGGTTTATGTGTAGACACCAGAGACAACCTCTTTGTGGCTGAGCATGTCAATCAGAAAGTGAAAAAATCAAATGTATGTGATCCGTGTTTTGAAGTATGACAAGTTTGTGATAGAAACTTTTTTCCAATATCACAAATCAGAAGAATTCATTTCAACAATGAGATTCTTTCCTTGTTTGTTAGTACGGGAATTAACATTGCGACAATTGCAGAAAAAAATACATAACCAACGTTAAGCATTTTATTCTTTATATTTACATCTGCATAAAAATCATTCAATTTGAGAGTAAAATAAAATTTGTTAACTATTTACTTTTAAAATGAATATGTCATTGTATGTTAAACTGAGGGAACAGAGCCCTTGTTCAAGAAAATTTCACACATGGGTAAGAGTAATATGCCCTTAGAACTTATAATAAATATACGTGAATAAATCTACATACCTCTAATCTAGTTATATGTAATTTCTTTTTTAATGCCATACAGTAAAACTGCTAGTACGAACAGGATATTGCTAATTCACGGATATATCGAAGTGGTCCCCAGCTAAACGGTTATAACGAATGGCGTATATATATTAACATCAATTACTTCGCTATAGCAAGATTTTTGCATCTGTTTTTATAACGTATCAACTCCCCGTGTTGAGCCTCAATAGTCTTCTTACTCTCCTTATGAGGGCCTCCACAAAGCTATAGTGGGTCCTGGACTTACAGTACAGCTCAATTAACACACTTTTTAAACTCACATGGTTTTTTGCACAAATTAAGGTCACATTGTTATAATGCAAAAGTTGTGTAATGTGACAAAAACATATTTTAAAACGATTTTAACTTAATTTTTATCCCTTACTTCAAACATAATAAACATGCAATAATTGGTAAGATTTTTATATGCTCTTAATTGATATCTTATGAGAGTTTCGAAATGGTTTTTTAATTGTTTCTCGTCAAAAGCAACCATTTTTGTATACATATATTTTGAAGCATACTTTTGCCTCGCCGCAATAGAGAAACAGTGCAGTTCATATAATTTCTGTACTTTCTGAACATTAAAATAACACTAAGACGTAACATGATAAAAGTATTTCTTGTCTGTATTTTTTCAGGTTAAGTTCCTGAAATCTAGCATCATGAAAGAAATACCTTACCTTCCAATGCAAAATTTCAAAGTAACAGACCATAAAATGTAAAAGATTTTTTCTTGATATTTGCAATATACTTTATTGAAAGATAAACAATCATACCTTAATTTATTATCCTTTCCATTATTTCTCTATGCAGTTTTGTCATTTTTCAGAGCTGAATTTCGACAAAACCAAGACATGTAAATGGAAGTTGCGCAAAGTACCTTGAAAAATACTCATCTTTATGATATAAATTTGAACATTTCAACAAAAAGTATCAAAGAAAGTTCCTTTAAAGCAATATGAGCTGCATGTTTGATATTGGAAAATTTTGTTGCAGATTTGTAATTAACTATTTTGATGACAGAAAATTAGAACATCTATAAACTTCTGTTGTTCATATACGCGATGGTAGAACTTTTTATAAGCTTTGATTGAAGCAAAATTACATTATTGTCGTCGTGTACAATAATGATTTCTTAAATAATACTGTATATTCCATTGTACACAAATATTTCTTCTGAAATATTTTTAAACTTTATTTTGGTCTTATTGATCAGAAGGGCTTAAATTTAATACAAATCAATAACACTTTTCACCAGAAAATTAAAGTTCTCAGAAATGAAGCTCATATGCTTTATTTAATTTGTAAAAACTTATGATAGAATCATTCACATTTAAAATCATACAATTTATAAACAAATTTCCTTGTCGAAAATTGACTTTTAAAACAAAAGATAATGATTTCAGACGATGTGCACTTTTAACATGAAATATTTAATAATGTAAGGGTTATATCTCGTACTAAATCTCGATAACCATAAGCTTTATTGCAAAAAAATGGGACTCTAATTTGTGCAAAAAACCATGTGAGTTTAAAAAGTGCTATGAACTGTATTTCTAAATAAACAAACAACGATTTAATCCAAAGATTTGTCACAGATAGATGATGAAATATGTACGATAGATTGTTGCTTCAAGTCTATAGTCAATAAATTGATTTAATTGAAAGCTATAAATCAATATGTTGTGAAATTATTACCTTGTGTGAGACCTAAAGAAAAACAGGTAACTCTCATTTTTTACCACTATGTACAATTTCTCTGATTTCAGGTGTAGTCTCTTCCGTTTAAGATCAATAATGGCAGATCTATATTGCAGGATGCAGTCTGGTTATCAACAGAGAGTTTGGACACCTGTATACCTCTATTGTACCAATCACTTGTAACATACCTTAATCTGTACCTTTGGATGGACAGACCCGGAGGAAACCTATAGTACCCTCTGGTTTCATCGGTATTGAATGTAATTTTATAACCATTGCTTAAAAAGCTGGGTAGATAGGAATATGTACTGATCATGGCGATGGGGATGTTCATCCATTTGTCTAACTGTATGTCTGTCCATTACACTTTAGGGTACCAATCTCCTATAAGAAATCCTACTACTGTATATCTAGGGGCGGGACGATATACCGATACATACCGATATTTTCCTCTATGATACGCATTCAAATAAGGATCTATCCAAAAAAATGAAAACGAAAGTACCTGTTCTTGGGAGATGACGGCCTGTACGGAGCGAAAAATCAATTATGATATTGAAAACACACTTTAAAACATCATAATTCATTGATTAGGGGTAAAGCATTTTTATTTTTAAGCAGCCTCGGAAGATGTACAAGAAAAGTTCAGTATGTAAAGCGTGCTATACACAGAAAGTGTCGTTTCCAGAACATTTGATATTAATTGTTAGTCCTTCTGGAATCTCATACACCTGACAACGTACTAAGGACTGCAGACTTTCGAACAAAAGACCGCTTTCAGGGAACTTATAGAAATACGTTTTCCGTCTGTCTTAACTTTACTTTACATATATTCTTTATTCTTAAACTTTTTTCCATGCATGTGACAAAATCTAAACATGGGAACTGATAAAAGATTCAACACGTACGTTTCGCTTTTTAACGCGTACCTTTCGCGTTATTTTGCAACATTAAGGGGGCCGACTATAGTTTTATTGTGTGAAAACTACAATAGCGAAACTCTTCATTTTTATATCAGATATAATTTACATTAAGGTAAGTGTACATGCAAAGTTTGGGGAAAATCTACCGTCCAGGTATTTTGGGGGGACCGTCTCAAAATACAGGTACATTTACAATAGGATTATATAGGAAATGCCAATTTTTAGCACTTTAAAGCAAATTATACAAATACTACAATAGAGATTTTGTTCAAACTATAATATTTGATGAGTAATACTATTTTATATAATATATCAAAGGAACGCAAAATTCTACCGTCTTGTTACCAGTGGGGGCATCTCAAAATGCATAAAATTAGCAAGTTTTTACTATTTTTATAGAGTATTACAAAATATGGCGTACACAATGGATTCACATGAAAACATTATAAAGATATTGGATATGTTCTCAAATGTCTATGTTTTAAATTTCAAGAGCGTATGTTCATTAATTTTTCTTAAATAATATTCTTATTACCCCTTTCTTTAAAAGCTACAGATTATCATAACATCAAAAAAAAAAACACTGCAACGACGTCAACCTACCTATCAATTGCAAAATCGGTTACAGTAAGATAATGAAATAAGTACGATTAATTGAATTTAAAGTATTTTAATTAATAACCCTTGCTTAAAAAGCTGGGTAGATGGGAGTACGTAGTGATCATGGTGATGGGGATGTTTATCCATTTGTCTAACTGAATGTCTGTCCATTACACTTTAGGGTACCAATTCAATCTCCTATAAGAAATCCTACTACTGTATACTGTATACTGTATTGGAGATTAATTTTTCTTTAATAATATTCTTATTACCCCTTTCTTTAAAAGCTACAGATTATCATAACATCAAAAACACACTGCAACGACGTCAACCTACCTATCAATTGCAAAATCGGTTAAAACATCAGTTATATCAAATTGCTATTACATTTTTATACCCACAATTTCTTAAGTTTGTTAAATTTGAATAATTAAGAGAAAGAAATTGCATTAAAACAGTAAATACGCTTCATTTTCTATGATGCGCGAAATATTGCGCAATGGTAACTATAGTCGGCCCCCTTAAATGCATATAGTAAAGTTTTCAAGAAACCTCGATCTTCACTGACAGATAAGAATATGAACGCTGACATGATCTTACATGAATTTATTAATAAATTATTTCCTCAGAAAATGTCCTGGAGAAATGATGCGAGAATGATTCGAGAATAGGATACATTTGTCGTAATTTTTTTTTTAATTTTCAAACCCTACCAATATCTATTAATAAAATGAATGTTACTTTCTTGTACATGTTTTTTCGTTGTTAAATTCAAGAAATTCTTAAGACTGATTATTTTATTGAAAGAACGTCTCGATTTGACACATTCACAAGCATTTTCATCAGTAACATTCACTGCAATTGTACCACTAATAAATTAAGCAATCCATCCTTTTAAATTAAAAAGTATACCTTGTAGAAACATAACTTATTACGTAAGTGAACGATGTGTCATTTCACGAGCTTATGTCATATGTCATATTAAGATGTTTTGTAAGTAATTAATATAAATTGATATTGCTTATTAGAAATTTATAGAAGAGGAGAGTCTTCTTTTTCTTGATTTTTCTCCAATATTTATATATCTGAGGGGTTATTAAAAAAGTTTGCGGACTCGCGCTATTAATCAAAACTATTAAGGATCTGCAGCAAACAAAGAGTTCTTACACTTTGAACTAATTGTCAATGTTTTCGTAAGCAACGGAATGACAACGTGGCTTAACCTTAAAATATATACGATGTCGTAATTCTATGTGAATCTAACGGAGTCAAAGAAAAAGTTCACATCCAATTTTCACCCATGTGGAGGGACACAATTGACAATTTTACCTTATTTTGTTAATTTTCTGAGATCTTAATCTTAACAATTTAATTTCAGATTGTCTTGAGAGTGTTAAAAAAGACGTCTGAGAGTGTTGGACTCAATAGCAAGAAAATGTGTAGCTTATGATGGTCGAATATCAAAATGGCCTTTTGTTTTTCTTTGAAATGAATAAACTAGATCACAAAACCGAAAGAAAGTTAAGACTTATGCAAATTTCTTGGTTAAACAGCAAAAGTTTCGCGTAATATCGCGTACGTTTCGCGTTGTTTGTGAAAAAATAAACAATTAAATTAAACAAAATGTTTTCATCTCAAATCATTGATTGATATCTAAACCATAAGATTCAACAAATTTTACCGCTGAAATCCACGAATACACAAAGAACAAACCTATACAATGTGGTAGGGGTCAGCCGACATTTGCGATTTTCTATATTAAATCGAAAACGGTAATTCATTTCAAAGCTTTTTTTAATTATGAACGTTGTGCAAACTTGTGCGAATGACAAAAGACGCATACAGTACATGTAATAAATTTATAAAACTTTTGTGAAAGTATAAAATTTGCACACGAACAGGCTCGTACTTAAAATATTGAAAATGTATAAAAAGTACAATGTTTTTCCTTTAGCAAGTGAGAGCTATTTACCTGCTTGACCAATGTTGAACCCACGTGTAGAATATATTATTTAAATTACTGATAGTCACTCAAATGTGCTCGCTGTAAACATAGGCAGGTTTTACTAAGTCAAAGTCGTGCCGCTTGGAGATGTTTTTATGATTTTTTTTAGAACACGGGAGGGTTAAGAGAACTTTGTGTCGTTTATTAAGTGTAAAACATTTTTAACCTTCATGCAAAACAATGAAACAGGTACTGAGAGCCACCTAAACACTCATTTTTTAATTTCGAGTTCAGTGGAACTATTATATTGTAATTTTTCAAATTTTTCAAATTTTTGCAAGAGGTTTACGTTGATCTATTCAAAGGTTATAGGGTGGAACCGGTTTTATAAATAAAATTGGCAGTAAACATGATATTGCTATAGCCTGTTTCTTTTGAAAACATATGTCCTGTAATAAATGTTTCCAGACCTTCCTGAAAAACTTTCATGATTTTCAACAGAAAAAGGGACCGTTCACGGTAGCTCAGTCGGTAGAGCGCTCGCTCCGTGATCGGGAGGTCGTGAGTTCGTATCTCGGCCGCGACTGACCTAGTCGTTAAAGTAGGTAGCAACTGTTCCTTCGCCATGCGCTTGGCACATTGAAGTGAAAGTTGCGGGTCCTTCGGATGAGACCTTAAAAACTGAGGTCCCGTGTCAGCGGCAGGCTTTGGCACGATAAAGATCCCTCACTGCTCAATGGCCCTGAGTGGCGTGTAAAGGTCAAAATTTGAAGCCCATCACCAGCATACGGTGACGTCTCCATATGAGTGAAAAATTCTCTAGAGGGGCGTTAAACAATATACAATCAATCAATCAATCACAAAAAAGGGTGGCTAAAGGAGGGGGTGTTAAAATAACAATATATCTTTTCGGCGCAAATTAGAGCTCACTAGTGACCGATTCGCTGGTAAAAAAAAATGTGCATAATCATCTACACTGGCAAACCTTTGTTTGCTTTTGCTTTTTGCTATTGTTATAAATGCGCACAGAGGATCTTACCACGAGCAACTGACCAATCGTTGAATGGATAGCAACGTTTACACCAAAAACGTGTTTACATTATTTTACATTTTACTTCGAACACGTAGTTCAAAACAATCTACGATCATGTTAATGGACTGCAAAATAAAATGTTCTAACGAACAAAATACAAGTATAAGAAACCATGAGAGATGTTACGGGCGTTTTTCATTTGTTGTAAAATGGAAAAAAAAGTTTAATACAATGTAGTTTGCGTCTAGTTCAGAATACCAGCGCTTCAAGGGTAAGGAAAACGAGCCTCTTATGCATTTAAATGTACAAAACTTTGTTTACGTTCGTAATCACGTGTTCGGCCAGGGAATTCACCTGACAATTGTATTCACCGATAGTACAACAAAGGAATTAATACAGACTCTAATCTCTTTCGCAGTATGATTTTCAGAAACCTAGACTTCCGCCGTTTATTTATCAAATGAATTGTTTGTCATTATGAGCATGAAAATAATATTTTTAAAAATGGTTTTCATTCACCATTAGGTTTTCCTTTTCTTAAAATTCCTGTAGTATTCGTAGAAACCCATAATGCAATACTCATTCAGCTGATTGGTCAGTTAAAATCATGCTGGTGCCTCATTTGATTATCTGACGCCAAAAAATATAATCCTGGTTCCCATGCAAAAATATTTGTCAAAAAAGAAATTTAAATTCATGACTGCAGTAAATTGTATTAAAGAAAATACTTATTTAAATTTGAATGAATGTAAAAGAGATCGATCGATTGAAGTACATTTCTACAGACATTATCAGCTGATTCTAGGTTGGTGAAAACTGAAACGCAACATAACTTTTCTGTTTACCATGCCTCCACGTGCTAGTCACTTCCTAGCCACATTTCCGTGAATAATTTACCCTATCTCGCTTAAGTCTCGCTAACTCTCGCCAGAGCTACTCTGAACTCATCGGGTTTTATAATTTGCAAAATACCGAAAAATAAACGTTTCCGAACACATTTGTAGTGGTGAAGTATCGATTTAAATATCTATTCCTAAATGAAAATAAAAGAAGGTTCGGTACGACTTTTCCGGATTTATAAGGCATCCATAGGCATTCAAAAATATTCAATTGTTTCAAACTGGAATCCATGCTGATTTAAGTGGTGCTTAAAATGCTTTTTAATTAGAAATATCCACTAGTACATGTATCTAACTATTACCAACAAAGAACAATATGGTAATATACTCTGAAGCAAAATGGCACATAAAAAGGGTCCATTAAATATTGCTTAAGTGCACTTGTCCCTTAAGATTTAAGAGGGTATGACTGGGTGGTTTTTTTGGTAATAAATAACCCATTGCGAAAAAACGTCCTATTTTACAAACTTATAAAACGGCTGGATCTCACCGACTTGTTCGGAAATCCTGCGATACACCGTTTATTGCCTGGCCATTTCGCAATATTTCTATTTGCTTATCCATCATAAATATTAATCTTAGCAGCTGAGTATATATCATTCTTGAAAGAACACACTAAACCATTACCTGGTATGTCCACGAACTTATTAATCAATCCTCGTATATACAGAGCATAATGTTTATCAGAACCCTCTTTCATTTCCTTCGTTTTAAGTACATGTATCTAATATAAGAGAGGGAAATTCTCTCTTACTGCATTATATTGTGATCAGAATAACGTTCACACAGTGAAGAGAAAGTATTTCCTTTCTCTTTTTATACGAGGGCTATTCATTAAATAGTGAGACTTCTTCCATAAAGTTAGAAATAACATATGATTCTTTTCTATTTTATTTACATCCCCTCAAAATAATCACCCTTTACTTCAACACATCTTTGAAGTCGTTTTATCCAGCTTTGAAACGCGTCTCTATACTCCGAAAGAGGTATACTCTTTAGACACTGATACACAGCTGAACCCAATGCAGAACGAGAATGAAAACGCCTTCCAGATAGCATCTTTTTCAATTGAGGGAATAAGAAAAAGTCACATTGGGATAAATCTGGTGAATAAGGGGGTGATCAAGTTGCTTTATTCCATTTTCCATCAAGAAATCTTGCGTGTACTTTGCAGTGTGTGCTGGGGCATTATCATACAAATGCTTGATCCCCCTCATTCCCGACTTTGGCCTTCTGTTTTTGTAGTGTTTTTGTACTCCAGACAGTATCTTTTTCACGTAAACAACTTTAGTTACACTTCTGCCCTTTTTAATTGGAATGTGAGCGACAATCCCGTTAGAATCGAGAAAGATTGCATATAAAACCTTCCTTGCTGTCTTGCCGCGTTTAGCAATGGTAGGTCGTTTACTTTGTTTAAGGAGCAATATTTTGTTTCCCAGCTTTCTCTCAGGTTCATAAAGCCAAGTTTCATCCCCCGTAACAATTTCATGTAGATGTCTTTTAGCACATTTTCCATAATTTTTCAAAAGCTTTCGAGAAATTTGTAATCACTTTCTTTTTTGCTCGTCATTTAAAATGAGTGGAATCCACCTTGCAGATACCTTCCTGACTCTTAAATGTAGTTTTAAAATTTTAAAAATGCTACCCGATGAAATATTCATTTTCTTGGCAATCTGGTTCACAGTTACTCTGCCATCTCTCTCTCGATATTTTTCACTGCTGAAACTGATTTCTCATTGATAATTGATCTTGGCCTTCCTGACTGTTTGATATTTTCAACTGAATCCCTACCAAGTTTGAAATGCTTTATCCATCGATAAACAGTTTTCATAGACACAACATAGTTTCCATAAAATGACACGAGTTCTTTGAAAATTTCTTTTCCCTTGATATTCATTAGAAAACGATATTTGATATACGACCTGTTCAAAATGTCTTTTCGGGACTTTCCTTCTGTCTTCATGTTTTCAGTGTCCAGAGGGTGGGTCCAAAAATATGCTCTCTTTGAAAACCGCTTTATAAATAGGTTGTGACTACTTTTCAGATCAGATGTATGGAAGACAGTAACCATTTTAAAAGAGGTTTCATTTCTATTTAGTGTAAAATTCAAAAGGAGTACGTGTAGTGTCACTATTTAATGAATAGCCCTCGTAAATGCAGAGACCTGACGTATGGATGGTTATCCTTTTAAAACAAATTCAGACTTTAATTGTTAGTTTGTAAATCCAAAATTACAATTTCCTGTCACTAGAAATACATTTGTGTCACATCAAAGCAATCATAAATTATGCCGAATTTAATTTTTTTCGGTCAAACATAGCTAGATCACTCAAAGTCAATAAAACGGTGCAATCAATGTCGCCGGCATTTCTGAGTAAAGTGTATTTATATTAACATATAACATGTATTGGTAACAATCCTCTGTTAAAACTAATGTCCAAATAACTGTATCTCACTTCTATTCTCAATGACCATGTGGTGTAGGGCAGCGCCGCGAGAATTCCATCGGCATCGAAAGCAAGTTTTTTGACTTGCCTAGATAGCCGAGCGGTCTAGCGCGCTGTTCCTGCATTGCTGGGAGACAGATTCCGAAGGTCGAGAGTTCAACCCAGGGCTGGGGCGGAAATGGGTATCCATGTAAAAGTGAATTTCTCTGTGCTTTCTATATATATATTGTTTATTAAGTAAAGTTACGCCGTTTTGAGAGAATGAAACAATATACTGATTGTCGTAATTATTTAGCATGATTAATTCGTTCAATTATGTAAATCTCACTTAACCAGAGTATACCCGATAAACCGGACGCATTTCATGGCGGTCCGCATTTCTTTCTTTATTAGTGTTCTTAAAAATCTCCATTTCAACATGTAATTTAGTATGTAAATATCTAATGTTTAGTAGTTCAGTAGTAGTTCTAATTGTTTTGTTTCTCTTTTTTCTTTGTTCTAATGACTTTTTAACTTTTCTCTTTGTCCTGAGGAAGGGACAAGGCGTCCCAAAAATTTGACAATTTTTATTGTTCGTGTCGTTGGTCATAAGCAAGTTAGATAACTCCTCTTGTAATTCTAAAAATATGAAACTGGAAATCCCTGACTCTCTCCCTGCTGATTTAGTGTACTGATGCGTTACGTGTATTTCAAATAATAAGAAGCAATGTAGTAAGGTAAGGTGATATTCCACAGTTCGTAGATAAAAGCAGTTCTTAACATGTTCTTCTCTATACATTGTAGTTCATTTAAATCATGTCGGCACACATTACTTTTGTATCATGTAGGTAATAATTGTTGCATCTATTGCGCAAATACTTAATTAGCATTAATTCATTATTTATCATGTACATGCATGTAATATACCAGTAGTGATTGAATAAGCACATAATTAAAAACTCAGACTGGATTTTAATAATCAAGTTTCATAAATCTCAAACTGGAAGTGAGTAACTAGTATTCAATATTAGAAAAAATTGATTAACAATGCACTACTTACATAATATGGTGTGTTCTTTATAACATATAAATATATATATTTTTTTTCTTCTAGACCCTTACAGTGTACTTCAGGCAATGTGACTAAAATAAGCTTCCTTTTAACACCTAGCATCATGCTGAGAGCTATCAGTTAAGTTGATTTTCGCACCTAAGTATCAATTAGTAACAGACTGCAATGCATTCATGATCTTTTAAATATCTTAACTTGTGTTGTAGTCTATACTTGTATCATATGGGTAAAGCAGATTATGTAAATAATTCGAAAGGAAATGCAGTCTCTGTGGCTGTACAGACGTGTAGTGCATGTGGTGGTTGTGTTTTCAACGAATCCATTCAAAAAGTAAAACTTTTTTCTCAGAATGTGCTTAAACCTGTTTAGTGTGCAGGATATGTCGAAAAATGCTAAAACCTTAATTAATGTTCTTAGCAATATACTTGATAGGGTTAATGCAATGTTAAGCAAACAAAATAAAACATTGTTGTATATCTTCATGAAGAATTGTTAATACTTGAGATCAATACTTGCATATATTTTCTTTCTTGGTCTCTTGAATTAAACTTATCATTGAAATAGCAGAAAAAAAGAGCAATAATTTTCTGTTTTTCTTTTCAACTGGCACAACAATGCCATAGAGATGTTTTTCCTCTCAGCATGTTTTGCATGGTAGTGAAGAGCATACATACACTAGTAAAGAATGTTGTAAAGCATCAAGCGTCCGCAAAAATACGGAAGCATTTTAAATTATTTTAATACGAAGGATATAGAGATAACGAACAGTATTCAATCTCAAAGTCCATTAAACAATATAAAAATTAGAGCAGAGAAAACACGGACCCCCGAAACATCAGAGGTGGGATCAGTTGCCATCGAGGAGTGAGCATCCCCTGCCGACCGGTCACACTCGCTGTGTGCTCCTTGTCATGACCAGGAAATAACGAGAAAAAAAACCGTCGTCAATTCAGTGTAAATATAATGTACTAGCAACTGGTATGAAAAGCGTCAAGCAGCATTTGACTCAATGATAAATTGTATTTGCTGACAAGGTCATTGTATCGACCATAGAACTACGAAATGATGACTTTAAACGAGACTGCTGATATTCTTGTTTCATCAACTTGCTTGTCAATAATTTACCTCGTTTAAGAAATTGTTCATACGTAGAGTATTTTCTTGCGTATCGAATCAACTGAGATATATACTCCGTATGCAGGTGATGAAGGTATATTGCTGCATAAGTAAGGGAAGTTGACGATAGAAAAGTTAAAGCCATCACCTTTATCATATAGCTTAGTTGTTAGATTACCATTAGTGTCTTTTTCAAGTAATATATCCAAATATGAAGCAGAAGTGTCGGACTCTGTGGTATCTTTTATCTCAAACTCACCGGGATATAATATATCGACGTAGGAATGGAAATCATCATTATTAATTGACGATACGTCCTCGATATATATAAATGTCGAGTTGAAGGCCACAGCAAGTGTTTTCTTCTTTTCACGCATAAGATTTCGCATAAATTCTGCTTCATATGAATATAGAAATAAGTCTGCTAATAATGGAGCGCAATTTGTACCCATGGGAATTTCCTATAGATTGTTGAAATACCTGGTCTCCAAAACCACATATATATTGTCAATCAGAAACTGAAGAATTTTCTTGAAGTTAACTTCAGAGTACTTATGTGTGCAATCAGAATCTGTTTTAACAAAATAATTTTGCAAATGACCAATGACGAGGTAAGTAAATTTACGAGTTCCATTTTTATTGAAGAAGCAGCTGTCAACAAAAGTCAAAAATTGCTTTGGGGGGTTTAATGTTTTTTTTTTATTCTAAAGAAGAAAAGTGTAAAAAAAATATTGCAAAAAGTAATATTTACAAATGAGTAAAACAAATTGTGATATCAACACAAATGCTACTGCAGTATTTGCCATAAATCATGTATTGAAAATCAGAAATTGAAGGATAACATCTAAAGATAAATATAATAGTTTTATACTCAAAAGTTTATTTACCTATTAATTGTATCTGACAAAAAGGGCGTTAATTCTAGGGATGTTCATCTACATAGCATGACGATGTTACAAACATGATGCCAATCTTCAATTTGAAACACTTGTAAACGCAGAATGAATTTGTTATTAAAATGATCACCAGAAGATTTTAGTTTTTAGTGTTGCACATAAACGAGAGGCATTTTAGCGACATTTTCAAGTGTTCAAATTTATTTCAAAATATACATTTTTCAGCAATTGTATCGCTACATTTAAACTCTAGGTATCATTGGAAAACTCGATTAGATCTCCCTTCCAATAAATAGCAATATATACGCAATCGTTACCTCTAATAGATAAAGGACTAACATATTTGATTATGTACCAAACAACTAGCGCTGTCGCACTGTCAACTTAGTGCTAAAAATTCAATTCAAATTGAAATTCAAAATAATTTTGATGAATTTTATATAAATTGTATAAAAGTGTTAATATTGAGCTTAATTATGTACTTTTCACTGTATGGTACACGGTGTTTACCTCCAGAAAAAAATGTTCAAACACAACAGAGTATCAGCTATAGTGAATAGAAACCACTGATAATTACTTCCATAAAGAAAAAACATGGCCTTTAAAAATGTTGAGATTACAAATTGAGTATTATAATGTAAATTTCTATTTTTTTAGAATTAGGATCTAAGGGAACATCACTCTTACTGCATAAAAAACCCAAAAATCAGAACTTTTTAGTGCGCAGTGTAGAGAGGGTTCTAAACAGTAAATTATAGATGTTGATAAAGCAAAGCTTTGTTCTCATATTTGATCTTAAACACAATGTAATGCCAATCTTCCTCCAATCCTCGGAATTGTGTTGAGGTGTTTGATAAAACTAGGAGGTGGCCAGTGGATTCAAAGTTATCCATGTACTCCTGAAATTATGCTTCCTAATTCATGCATCTTTTTGAAGGGTAGGGGTGGTAGGGGATATCCGTGAATTGAGAACATGTTAGAAAATGGACAAAAAAGTACCTCGACTTCATCTCTTTTGCCTGGAAAGCCTACACCCCGTGCAAATGCTAGTATACACCCCATGCATTGGTGAAATCGCTGACCTTACATGTAATATGGTTTAAGGAAAAACTGTCTAATTTTTCGATTTAATGATGTAATCAATTGTTTGACTTGCGTGGCATTTTGCATAAACGCCGAAAATTTTCACGCAAGCCAATCGATTGTTCATCGTCATGAAATCGAAAAATTAGACAGTTTTAACGAAATTTCTAACAGTTATTCTTTATATTTACATGCTGTGATTCCGCCAATCCAAGTTCTACAAGCCCTGCTTCTTTTTCTCTATTTGTCCCGCCCTGCATGTGTTTTTTTAACCGCGCTTATTGATGAACCAGAACATTTATGAGGAAATAAAGTACATTACATGTAACCATTTTGTACTTTTACCTCGGACAAAGACATTGGTACTGTAAATTTTATATTTTAAACTTTTCTATGCCGCTCCAGCTGATGAAGATTTATCAGGCATTTAAATCACGTGAGAAGGTAAAAATTTAGATCGAATGAACATAGCGAAGTGAAATGTACATGATTATTAGGAAGGTCATGTTGGATTTACATGTAGAGGTGAGATAAGATCATATTTAAGATTATATTAAGTAAATTTAAAATGTTATAAGACCTTTCCAGATGTCATTTTTGAACTCAAGTCTAGTTTTGTACATTAATACTAGCTGAAATGCATAAGATTGACACTTTAGATCATACTGACTTTATAAATTGTTTCGATTGTTAACTTTTTTCATTTTTATAGAAAATTTACACGGTATTTTATGCCCCAGATCGGAAGATCCTATTGGTACATGTAAATTGTTTTATGTTTAATATTTTGTCCTCTCTGACTGTTTGTCTGTCTTTTTCTTTCTGTCCTTTGTCAACATTAAACTAGCCCATATCTATTGAGTGGGTGGAGCAACGGTGTTCATATTTCATAGGTGTATTTCTTGTGACATGTCAGCTTTAGGGTATTACCAAATTTGATCACTTGGAGATTGACCTACTCCGCAGCACTGTTAAGGCTTACTATGAGAAATCAACGGAAAATAGAAATACAAAAACTGGTATTGTTTTTAAAACGGAATATATCTTTGATCAGCTGTTAAAAATTATCACAGAATTTAAATACTTACGGAAATAGCATAGTATAACCTACTCTGTACTGCATGAAGTTTCGTCCCATGGATGGACAGTCACGTGATGAATGCATAGAACGTGTACTGAATGTAGGTCATTAACAAATTTCAATATCGCAAGGGCATACACTATTTGAAATTAAAAATCCAAGCTATTAATTGTTTCTGTATAGTTTACTTTCTGGAAAGTGCTGCTGCTTTGAATAGAATTCGCGTTTTAATAGTTAAAATTTCAAGTAAATGGGCCTATGTCAAAATATGTTTGACTTTACCAAATATTTTGTGTTCTTATAAAGTCACTTTCTCGATTTAAAAAGAGCAGCAGTACTTTTCAAGTTAAGGAACATATCCTTCAGGGGAGTAGTACACTATAGGAAATGTTAATTGAAAGCCTGATTG
>PRKT01001563.1:0-16272 GCA_003671525.1 Saccostrea glomerata | reverse complement strand
GGGGGGGGGTAAATTCCACTATAATAATGGTACATGTATATCACTATGATAGTGGTATATCGCTATAATAGTGAAATTCCGCTATATTTTCAGCCAAATGTGTCCTCTATTTCATTGGATTACATGCTTGCTGTTTATGGTGCAGGTCATTGTGAGTATAAAATTAATCATAAATTAGCTCCATTACATGTTATGAATTGGAATCAACCATTATTATATGTATATTAGAATAAACATGGCATTATATATCAGATGTTCTGAAGAAATTCAACTACAAAACAGAAGATTTAAAAAGAGATTTAAAGGAACTTGAGCAAAGAATATATCCTATTTATAAAGAAATTGAGTCAGATTTACAGTCTGAAAAACTAAACCTGGAAGAGCAATATGAGACATTGATTACAGCAGTTACCGAACACGGAGAATTCTGGAATCGAGAAATAAACATTATCGTCAAGAAACGGAAATCTGAAATTAATCATATGAAAACCAAACATTTGACTGTTTTGAATAAACAGGGAAATGAAATAAAAAAGATCATTTCTGAAGTAGAAGACAACATGCTTGGTTTGAAGAAAATACTCGACTCCGATAATATCTAAACCTCTGCTTATATATCAAAAAATTCTGAATTCATCAATTTACCTCCTAAAGTAAATTTTTCTTTGCCTGTTTTCTCCCCTCATCACGGAAACAAGGAACAGCTTAATCAAATGTTTGGTTCTCTGTCAGCATTGTCCATTACAACAGAAGAACACGGCTACACAGTGAAGACACCAGAAGCTGCATCTTGTCCTCTAATCAAACCGCTGATTGATGAACCTAAGGTCATCGCCACCATAGACACTGGGTGTGACAGACTATTCAGTATTACCTGTCTCAGTGATGAAGAAATCTGGACACGTGGAGATGACAAAATCATGAAACTCTGCAACCTCCAGGGTAAACTACTGAAGTCAATCAAAACCAAATCAGGGAACATGCCATGTGACATAGCAGTGACAAGGAGTGGAGACCTAGTTCATACTGATGAAGATACCAGGACAGTAAACATGGTGAAATATAAACAAATACAGGAAGTGATCCGAATAAATGGGTGGAAACCTTACTACGTTTGTAGTACCTCCTCTGGTAAATTTCTAGTTACCATGCTCAGTGACGATGAAACACAATCAAAAGTTGTCCGTTACTCTGGATCTACAGAGAAACTAACCATTCAGTTTGATAGTGAAGCTGAACCCTTGTATTCCTCTGATTACTTTAAATACATCACTGAGAACAGAAATCATGATATCTTTGTAGCTGACTGTAAAACCGGTGCAGTAATAGTAGTCAATCAGGAAGGTGTATTCAGATTAAAATACACGGGTCATCCCTCTATTTCCAAGAAATCCTTTGATCCACTTGGCATCACAACAGACAGTCGGAGTCAGATACTAACTGCAGATAATTATAATCGCTGTCTCAATATCCTTAACCAGGACGGACAGTTTCTTCGTTTCGTTCTTAGCTGTGAAGCAGGTGATTTAAGTGGTTTGTGCATGGACACCGCAGATAACCTCTTTGTCACTGAAAGTGACAGTGGTAAAGTAAAGAAAATCAAATATATGTAAACAGGATTTTACCAAATTGACGCTTATTTGCGTGAAATTTGATACCTAATGACAATGCACATATATTGTGATTAAGCACATTTCTTGTTAAAACTTTCGCTATGTTTGTAAATATTACATATCTTTATACAATGAAATATGGTTAAATCATGGACAGTTCCGTCCCCTTGTGTATTCTGAATTTGCAGGCTCCCTTTTGTTTTGTTTTACTGTAACAGAGAGGAGTTTAAACTATTAAAAAAGCAAGGATTTCTTACAATCTTTTAATGAATAGAGATTATTATAGTCAATTAATATTTTGAGATGCTGCATATTTACATAAATCTAATTTAGAATAAATTTAAAAAAATTAAGTTGATAAATAAGGAAGTCAGGGGAAGATTACAACCACTTAAAATAAGCTACAAGTTTATGAGAAAAAGAAAGCTACATTGTCACTCTTTTGAAAAATTCTTACAGTTCGATGTAAGATGTTTTATTTGAAAAAGCTATTCGTTTTACAAGTACCACGCTGAAAAAACAGTGTTCCACGCAACCCTCAAGTAAAACCTAACAATTTATTAAATGACCAAGAAATAAAATTATGTTACCATTCTTCCGTAACATAAACAATGGGAAAAATTATTCGGGAATTTATAATGGAATAAGTTTTAATTTATAAACAAGTTATTTATAAACAAGTACATTTATTTTAATAATAAGCAGTTGAAAATACTGGGAATTGTGATTTATTTCCTTTTTGTTTTGCTTTTGTTTAACTGACCGATCCTGTTGTTTTAGAGGTCCGCTCCAATTTTGTATTATTTAATAGACCTTTCAGCTTGAATACTGTTCGTTATCTCTATTTATTTCATGAAATATGACATACTTTATGATCTTTAAAAATACTCTGCACTTGGAGGTTATCATATGTATTCAAGGAACTTGAACTTGATATTACAAGCAAACTAAGCTTCACTTGACATTACATGTATCTTTTTTTCTTTTAAAGTTTTTTTATGATGTTTTTATCTTTTTGAATCTGGGTATCAAGTGATTAAATGATACATGGAATACAAGAACATAATAAAGAAACGCAAGTGTAGACAGAACAAATTGCATAAAATGACATTGATCAGTTGTGCGGTAACAAAGACCTCATGTCACGTCAGGCGTTGGAACGATAAATATAAAGTTACCTCGCTCACTACAAAGTCACCCTAAATTCCAAGTAAAGGCTTGGCGAATTTTCTCGGGTATATGATGATTATATCTGACTTAAATCTAGTGTGTCCCTTTAAAACTTTTAAACACTTGAAACATGCAAAAGGTCAGATAAAGTCTTAAGTCAAGATGTGAAAAGTTCATCACGTCAAAAAGTTGTCTGCACGTATGTTGATCATACGTTGTAGATAGTGAACTCCAAGCAAAACATGCAAAATGTGCTCGCATTATCAAGCAAAGATCTCGCCCAATGTATAAATCAATGTGCAATATAATATACATTGAAAGTAGCTGTTCATGACAATGTAAATGAGTATAAACACGAAATGTTTAAGTCCTTAATCACCTCTGGGGATTCTCCTGGAGATAAGTGAGGTTGCTGACATTGAAAACAATGAGGTTGTTGGATTTAACGGATCCTAAAGGTGACAGCGCCGGCTGATCATGAAGTTATTAATGTAACGATATCAGGCGAAAACTTTTAATATATATCTTCACATTTTGTACATGTAGAATTATATTTCCTAAAAAGAAAATGGGCATATTTATCTAGATCTGCAGGAATCATTTGTAGGGAACATTAATTTTATAGTTTAAATGTCCATTATTTGGTTGGCTGACCATAGCTACCGGTAGTAAGATTTAAGGGGGTCGACTGGGGTTTCATTGTGCGAAACTCTTCATTTTTACACCATATATACCTTACATTAACTCCAGCGTACATGCCAATTTTGGGAAAAATCTACCGTCTAGGCATTCTTAAGGAGGCTCATTACATCACTTTCTGATGACGTACTATACAGAAAAATAAAAATTATTGTTGCGACTGTTTTCCTTTGGGAACGAATTGTACAGGTACCTCTTTAATATGACCACATATACATATGAAGATGTTACTCATTTGACACTGAAAATTCTAAAATTCTTGTAATAATAAACTTGAAATTAAACACTTCACTAAAATAGAAAATAATTAAAGAATTCTCTAAAATAATATTTATGATATCAATACCTCCATTTGGGTTTTTGATATCTACATAATAAGTGGTGCTATAATGAAATCTAAAATAAACTGTGGATGTTATGAGCCACCTTCGTTAAGGGACCGTCTTAAAATACAGGTACATTTGCTATAGGATTATATAGGAAAGTGCCACTTTTTAGCACTTTTAAGCATGTTATACAAATACTACATAAGACTTTTTGTTAAAACTATAATATATGGCGATAAATACTATATTGTACATTATATCTAAGAAACGCAAAATTCTACCGTCTTGTTCACAGAGGGGGCATCTCAAAATGGAAAAAAAAAATAATAACGAATTTTCCTTTTTTTATAGAGTACTTCGAAATATAACGAGCACAAGAGATTAGTATGAAAACATAATACATATTTCTCTGTTTTAAATTTCAAGAGCGTATTTTTATTATTTTTTCTTTATCAATAACATTTTTATTACCCATTTCTTAAGAGCTTCAGTTTATCATAACGTCATAAACACACTATTATGGCGTCAATCTAACTAACAATTGCACAATCGGTTACAAATCAGCTATATGAAATTGTAATTACATTCTAAACCTGTTATTAAGCTTGTTTAATATTATTAATCAAGTGAAAAAAGTTGCTTTAAAACAGTAAGTACGCTTCATTTTACTGTGATCCGCGAAATATTGGGCAATGAAAACCAAAGTCGGCCTCTAAACAAAAAACCATATGATTTTTTGTTTCATGTAGTTTGAAATACCTTGTCAGAGTTTTACTTTTATGACCATTTTTTAGGAGGTACAATAACATAGTGATGCTTCACCAAAAAAATAATCACCTACAGATAAAAGGCATAGATGAAAAGTGTACAAAGAGCAATATATGTTAAGTGTCTTAAATGGCCCCCTAAATTCGAATATCTTACTTTTAATTTATATATAGCCTTACTTTGCACAACTATACATGCTACCTTTATTGTTAATTTTAAATTTGATCAAAATGCCGTAAATATAGACATATGGCATCATAAAGTGCATGTTTTCCCGCAATTTTAGCATAATTTGTATAAAAATGCTTATTTTTGAGCAGTTTTTCTTCCAGAAAATATTGAGCGCAAAAAACTAGAACATACTTTAATTTTTTACCAAAGATGTATCTATTCAATACTAATTACTGACAGAAAAATTATACATGTTCTACAATACGCTCTATGTTTCCCATGAGAAAAAAAAACATCAAGAAAAAGACGTATTTTTGACTTTTTTGGTTAGATATATAAAAAAAAGTGTTATTTCCGTCATCATTTACAGCCAGTGAGTGCATATAAATGTGAAAAATATATCGGAAATATATCTAATATAATCTCTTCTACAAAATAAATATCAATTAAATATATCTGAATGTCATTCTAAAATGCTGATTTTTAGGGGGCAAAAGTTTGCTCTTAACATAATTATATAGTCCTTTAAGTGGAATAGAAGATTGGAGTTGATTTCGCTCTAGGTGCAACTAGCCTAATTCATCTAATTCAAAACTTATATAAATCAGTACATTAAATGAAACTGACAAAAGAATTGATTATTAAAAAAAATAATTAGCGCACCGAGCGAGGCTTGAACCAAAAGCTGTTCCCTTCTATTGCACTAAAAAGGTATCCCATCTTACTGAACTATCATTGCTACATTTTATTGTAGATTTGAAATGGACAGAGAAGCACCACATTTACACAGTTGGAATCTTTTAAGGGAAAGTTCATTTCTGATGGTCTCTGGGTTATCTCTTAATTTTTTTTTTTTGCAAATCTATGTTCGTTTCCTTGAATTAATCAGTACATAAATAACGTTTCAAAATCATGGAGAGAAGACCCAGAAATTTTTAGAAATGTACCATTTGGTACCAAATGTCTTTTCTAGCTTATTTTTTAGTTATTGTTTAGCAAATCAAAACTCACTTTCAGGAAATTGTATTTCTTTCCATTTCATAGGAACCCAATATATAAAAAAAATGTTAAAATTTTATGAGACATGTCGATAAAATTTTCACTTTTCAAATAGGCCCAGATTCCTGCCGAATGTCAATCAAAAGTGCCCTCGTTCTTTGATTGATTGACTGAGTGTATATTGTTCAACGTCCCATTCGAGAATTTTTCACTCATATAGAGCCGTCACCGTATGCCGGTGAAGGGTTTCAAATTTAGACCTATACTCGGCACTTAGGGCCAATGAGCCATGAGTGTTCTTTATCGTGCCAGCACCTATCGTGACACGGGACCTACGTTTTTAAAGTCATATCCGAAAGACCTGTGACTTTCACTTCTAGTGCCGAGCGCTTGGCGAAGGAATAGTCACTGCCAATGTTTACGTCATAGGTTTGACACGGAGCCGTGAACGAGAATCGAAACTAGAGGTACTATGAGCAATGAGCTCACTAAATGATATGAATATAATGGCAAAATCCATGTTTTGCTTTGGGAAACCCAAATTATGTGTCCAATCAAAAAGTAAAATAGAAGGTGCACAAAAGCAATATGTAATAAATATTCTGTGAAAGTTTCATCAAATTTCATTCAGTGGTATGAGAGGAGTTGCGGATAAAAGATGGGTACCCCAAAGCGTAACAGACGGAGTGAAATTGTTTCTGTAAACAGAACACAAGGTCTGTTAATGTTAATATTCACCGGGTGTGATTTATTCACTAAGTACAGACTAGAAACACTAGAAACACAGACTAGAAACACTAGAAACACAGACTAGAAACACTAGAAACACAGACTAGAAACACTAGAAACACAGACTAGAAACACTAGAAACACAGACTAGAAACACTTTAAACACAGACTAGAAACACTAGAAACACAGACTAGAAACACTAGAAACACAGACTAGAAACACTAGAAACACAGACTAGAAACACTAGAAACACAGATTAGAAACACTAGAAACACAGACTAGAAACACTAGAAACACATACTAGAAACACTAGAGATTTTGTTTTGCGGTTTTGCTAAATCTATTCACAGGATAAAATTACACCATTCAGTCTACGGAATGGTAACTGAATGCCCAGGGAATGGTTTCTGAAAGGTCACTGAAAAGTATCTTTTCCCCGACCTTTTCATGATCATTCAGTTACCATTCAGTCGGCTGAATGGCACATACATTTCAGTTAACTTTCAGTTGTCATTCAGTCGTATCTTTTTATTGAATATTTGGCTTATTTTTTAGCAAAAAAAATGTATTTCACTCTTTTCTGGTATAATAATACTAAATTTGTCTAATTTCAAATAAAAATTGGAAACAAAATAATGCAAGAAAAATTAATACCATCAAAATATACAATTTTTCAACACTTATTACCACTTTTCAGATTTTTTTAAGGTCCAGACTTTTAAACACCATAAACAGCTTTTATTCAACAAAAATCGATCATATTGCTCATTATTATTTACTAAAAAGAAACATCCTGATTGTACTAACAATTATTATGACGATGATGTTAAAAAAATGCTTGAGTTACTATGTGGTTTTTGGAGACCAGTTGGAGACAGTCAATATATCTTTGGAAAACAAATGGGTACCTAATGCGCCACGATATAACCGGATCGACCTATTTATGTTGCATATGAAGCGGAATTTATTCACAATCTTATACTCGAGAAGATGAAAACGGCTTTCAAATCGACATTCAGAACAATCGAAGAATATCAATAAACAATAGTTATTTGATCCATTGTCATGTTACTTTTCCTTTACAGCAATATACCCTCACGTTCATATGGGGTTTGTATTTCTCAGTTGATTCGATACGCAAGAGATACGTATGAACAACTTCTAAAACAAATAAATATATTAATAAAAGTTAATGAAACAAAAATATTAGCAGTCTTGTTTGAAGTCGTCATTTCTTAAGTTCTATAGTTGATACAATTACCTTGTCAGCAAATACGATCTATATCATTATATCAAATGCTGACTTAAGTTTTTCATACTAAAAATTTGACTTTTATTTACACACTAAATTATCAACGGATTTTCCATTTATTTACGGATCATGACAAAGGAACAGGAGGCAGATGTGACCAGTCGACGTGGGGGGGGGGGGGGGGGGGGGGGNNGGGGGGGGGGGGGGGGGGGTGGATGTTACTTATTCCTCCACGGCACTTGATCCAACCTCTGATATTTTAAAGGTTCGCGTTTGCTCTGCTAATGATCAGCATTGTTTGAATGGAGATTTAGAAATTAAATACTCTTCGTTATCTTCATATAGATATAGCCTTCATACACTAGTGCAATAGTTGAAAGAGACATTTTTAAATCACTTGATAACCATAAAACATTAACTTAATTCTCAGCTATTTCCGAGACTTCAGAATACTATAGTACCCTAATTATCACACATATTTATGTTTCAAGTAAAAATATCGAATAAAGTCGGTGTAAGGGAGTTATTTTGAATTCATAGACAAGTCATAATCAATTAGACATTTTAAACTTTTCATATCTCACTTCATTTTCGAAGTGCATTCAGAACATGGAAGATTAAAGGCCTCACATATCTAATTTCTTTTGATCCAGGATTTCATGTACAGTGTATTTCTATGTAGGTCCTATGTCTAACGTGATAAATATATATCATTACTGGATTTCAATAAGATCTGTAGGGATGGTAAATGAGAAAAGTGCATCTATTACGCCTTTTCTTTGAAAAATCTTTAGGATGTTCCGTCCTTTTAGTCTTGGTTATTTTTAATTTATTTTTTGCTTCAAATATTTCCTGTCACACCCTTCGACTTTTTCGTTGTCTGAAGTGCTTGTAAACTTGTATATACTTGTTCCCATTCCTAAACATTACGACAATAAGATGCATTATTTTTTTAGAATAATCTGTCAATTTAATTCAGTTTGCAGTTGTCTCAAAAATGCATATTTTAAAATAGCCAGAGATTGAGCAATAAGTTAGCATGTTGTCCATAGTAGAGAATATAGTATCAAATGATAAAAATAAGAACGTTTGTTAAATATTGTTTAATATTGCATCAGAACGATAGGACATGTACATGTAGTTTTTTTTTTTTATCAAGATGCAAGATAAATTTGGGCATAAATTGTCTTTTATCGAACAAGCAATATACAAAATTTTTCATTGACAACGCGATCTAAGTAAGGTTGAAGTTCAGTTTCATGAAACATTGAAATTGTCAAATTCAAGAGTATTTTTTGCATAATTTAATACATCTCGAGTAGCAATTTAAAACAGATGCAATATCCATTACAAACAACTGCGTAGTTTAAGCAGACCGTAACAAAACACAAGTCATTAGGACGGGTTTTACCTGCAATTTCGTGTACGTTGAAAGAGATTAGATAACAATCAATTCTATAGTAAAACGTTTTTTTCTCAATAAAATGAGAACAAGTGCACTGCAAAGTTAGGAATCCCCTCATAAATAAACGTATCTATAAATCAAAACATCATTCGATGTTATCATGAGTGTTCATGTAAAGACAAGCAACTGATTGAAGTAATAATGATACTCAAAATGATTTTTTTGATTTGGTGGTAATTCTATAAGATAATAATTGAAAACTCTAAATCGTTTGTATATTATTATCATTACATTCATTAATAGTTCGTTAGTGTAATTATTGAATATACAGTAAAACTCGGTTATAACGAAGTCGCTGGCACCTATGAAATCACTTCGCTATATCCGTAATTCGTTATAACCGTATAAGAAATTCATTAAATTTATATAACTGGGGATGCAAAATGACTTCGCTATATCCGTAAATTCGCTATATCCGTGTTCGTACTAAACGAGTTTTACTGTATATTTTACACACGAAAATACATGTATCTCATAGAATAACAGTGTTGAATCAGTCATAAAATTAGTGTATTCTTGCTTCGCTGGTTGAATTGACATTCGAAAAAAACACCGGACCATTTACATATATTTGATTTTCTTCACTTTACAACTTTGCCACTCAACTACAAAGAGGTTGTCATGGATGTCTATACCCAAACCCCATGGCTTCTGTAGTTCACAGTTGTCAATATAACGTAGGAATTGTCCTTTGTGGTCGAGGATGTGGATACAGTTTCTTTCATGGTCTGACGTTAGGATCTGACTTTTGCTATCTGTTGTGATGCCAGCTGGGTTGAATGATTTTTTGAAAATTAAAGGATGACCGGAGTATCTAAATCGGAGTCTTCCTTCTTGATTTACCACCACTACTGCACGAGCTCCGAAGTCGGCCACACAGATATCAAGGTTCCTGTTCTCACTGATGCATTTAGTGGAATCAGACGAATACAGAGGTTTACCATCACCGTCAAACTGAATGGTTTGTTTTTCTCTGGAGCCAGAGTAACGGACAATTTTTGATTGTTTATTATCATGACTGTTCATGGTTACCAGGAGGTCACCAGATGAGGTACTGCAAAGATTGTAAGGTTTCCATCCCTTTTGTTTACTTATCACCAATTCATGTGTCCTTTCATTCTTCACTATGTTGACAGTTCTTGCACCCAGGTCAGTGTAAACTAGTTCTCCATTCCCTGTCACTGCAACGTCACCTGGCCAGATTCCTGACACTGTTTGGGTTGATTTTAGTAGTTTGCCCTGGAGGTTGTAGAGTTTCATAATACTGTCATCTCCACATGTCCAGATTTCTTTATTACTGAGACAGGTGATACTGTACAGGGCATTATACACAGTTTCTATAGTACTGACATGCTCTGACATGTTTGGTCTTTGCAAAATATCTCTTAATGAATGCCCATGTATACCAGAGGAAAGACAGATATAGCAGACAGGAATGTCGCATTTCTCACAGTAAAGTTCACAATGTTTCTGGGTGTGGTTTGGACATCTTGGGAAGGTCAGAGTAGACGCTGTGAATTTGTACGGTATGACAATGTGTCTTTCTGACGAATCAGAGAGATGGTCCCCTACACAGCCCTTACACATGTTTATATGACAAAGTTCACAGTGACTCTGTAATGCTGCTCTGTGGCACAGGTCGCAGGGAAGTGGTGTTTGAGCTCTGTCCAGAGGGTCCATCACTGGTGGTTTCTTAAAAAAATAATACAGATGGCACTGTTATAAAGTAGAAAAATTACAGTGGAGGTTCTCATTTTTATTTCTTGTATATTTTGAAAATATGTTTTATTACTAGGAAAAACACACAAGAGCTTGGATGAAAAGTATTTTAAAGGAATGAGAAAATATAAAGCATATACAAACTTATTTTACATTACATGATTATGTGAAAATGAACCTTAAATTTATAGTTTCTTTGAATAAAACCTTCATATGTCTTCGGAAGATGATGAGGAGCATTTGACAACAAGAATAAAAAATTGATTGCTATTTTATGACGTATTAACGATACTTCAATTGCCAGATTTTACGTTCTGTCGATGTGTTTACAATTGCAGGATTACAAAATTCCTCACATGAAGAAAAAACCAATAAGTCATGACTTTTACCATATGCATTTCAGAAAAAAAAAACAATTTGTGTAAGGTGCAATTTATGTTTTGAAATAGGAATTAATATTGAGTGAAATATAACATATTTGCAATTTAAATTCATTACGCTATTGAGAAACATTTTTGTTATGTTATTTGCCTAATTTTTCAGTAAATATATGATTTTAGGCATAATAATCTTATGAGAGTGGAATAAGTCAAATAAGTTTGACGTTGTTCACGTGAAGTTATTACCTGTATAAATGCGATTTTTTCGTGATATAAATACATAAATATTTGAAATTTGCTATGATTTCTTACAATAAAATAAAATAATAAGAATAGAGGAAGAGATAGCGTCTAATTGCGCCGGATTCCTCATCAGAGAATGTGAATAAATTGTATATACCGACGCAAGTTTATCTGTCACAGACTTGACTGTCCTTTACATGGAGTTCTTCAGCATGTTTAACCTTTAAATAAAAATATTATTCAATTCTTTCGAAGAGGCAGGCCTTAGTTGAAAGAGACCAGTATTTCAAACATATTTTCTACTTCGTTGTAAGTTTATTTTTAACTTCCTTTAATTTTCAAATAGCAGCCGGTGTGTTATCTTCAGTTTATAATCGGTTTTATTCTGCAACTACCCCTTGCATTGACCGAATAAAGGTAACCTAATAAACCAAACTTTATCCGGTCACTGCCCTAATAAAGCCTCGTGCATGTATTCCGACGTTCCAAAAGCATTGTGACGTCACGTATACTGCAACGTTTACGCCATGGATTCATAGTTTCAACTGCAGAGATGTGCGTTAATCTGTCGAAATTAGCTTGTTTTGGACACTCAAATGTAAAATTTTGTTGCAGGATAAACAAACTACATGATAACTGTCTTGAAATATAAGCGATATTTGGGCTCGGGTCAAAAACGTAAGAGGGCTCGGCAAGCCTCGCCCTCTATCACGTTTTCTTACCCTCGCCCAAATATCGCTTATATTTCAAGACAGTAACCATGTATTTTATATTTATAAGTGACAAGACTTTGATAGCAACCGTATCTTAAAAATCTCTTTCAAAATACACTTTTTGAATATCTTAATCATTTTTACGTTTTATTATTGATAATTACAACATCAGATACCAAAAATAAACACAATTTTACTTATGAACGAAAAGAAGGAGCACTGAAATTGGGTATATTGACTGAGCATAGACTTTGACCATTTTACTTTTAGATTATCTAAATTATTGGCAGAGTATTCTGTTGATTCAATCCGCAAGAGCATGCTCTATGTATGAACAATTTCTAAAACGCGGTTTATTACTGGCAAACAAGTTGATGAAACAATACTATCAGCAATCTCGATTAAAGTCATCATTTCGTAAGTTCTTTGGTCGATACAATGACATTGTCTGCAAATACAATTTATTATTGAGTCAACTTGACTGACGTTTTCATCCTAATTGTTTGTCCATACACTGAATTGAGGGCAGAATTTTCCATTATTTCCTGATCATGACAAGGATGTGGGTTGTGACCGGTCAGCAGGGGATACTTACTCCTCCATGGCACCTGATCCCACCTCTGATATTTCGGAGGTCTGTGTTTGCTCTGTTCCTATGTTGTGTCGTTTTATGGACTTTGATATCGAATACTGTTCGTTATCTTTATATCCGTCATCGGCAAAATTTATATGGTATCATTCCTTACTTGTTCTGTGGACATGGACTTAGAGATCTTAATTGATTTGGAATCAAGTTTAGACGTTTTGCAACGTATTCCAAGTGTCTCCAACATATTTATATCAGCTACATGTAGCAGCCTTAAAATTTTTGAAAGAGACATTAGACGCCATTTTGATCTTATAGCAACGCCGTTCAGGTACTTCACCTTTTATAAATTACATGGTAATAAATATCTCACTCATTTTCAGGAATATTCAATGACGCAAACTTACGACTTTTTTTCTATATTTATTGAAATACGCACTTAATTAATGCTTCATGCCTTTGTATATCAACTTTTACTAAATATTGCTTGCAACATTTTATACACTATCCATTCAGGTTGTTTATTTGCTGTTTTACGTCTCTCATGAGAATTTTTCACCCGTATGGAGACGCCATCAACTGCAAATTTTGACCTATACTCAGGCACTCAAAGCTATTGAGCAGTGAGGGATCTTTTTCATGCAAGATCTACTGCGACACGGGACCTCAGTATATACATGTACGGTTTCATCCAAAGGACCTGTCTCCACATCCCACAGTGTGATTCTAACCCGGATGGTAAGGATGACTCAATACTTCTCGACTCTAGAGCAAACGCCCTACCAGTGCACCACACGGGCAACTCAAATCCTAGTACCTTGTTACTGACCTGATGATTTGAAATTGATTTGAGGGGGAGATGCTTTTATAAATGCTAAATGACTAAGGTCGATCTGTACTGTATGTGCATCTTTTTTCACGTATAAATCCGACTATCAAAACAAATCCGTAACAGGTTACCGACAATGGTCTAATTCTTTAAACGCTATGAACCCTTGTCGATTAAAATAACACATTTATTTACAACCACTCAAAGTACGTTAACCATTGTAGAAAATGTAAGATTTAGTTTATCAACACGTATCTGCAATTATTTTCGTATTAATTATTATAATATTATTTGTAGATTAGACACGCCATATGTAGCTATATAGTATAGTATAATACTATTAAATGGCTCATCAATAATACGTCTTATCTTTTATTTCAATATGGCTTATGACCTACTGTTTCAGTGACGTAGCACCGATTTCGATGGTGAAAGCCAACCATAAAAAAAGATTTTCAACTTACCCGTAAATAGTCGACATGCAAAAGGGATATAATGTTCAAACTCCAAAAGCCTACTTCGTGTAGGGATATGGTGTGGTTCAACTTCTGCAAAAAAAAGGATATCATTCAAACTCCAAAATCCTATTTCGTGTAGGGCTAAGGTGTGGTCCAACTTCTTTAAGATCATATTGTATACTTAAACACTACATTACCCTTATATAACCCTTATTTGACTGTAACACGAAATCGAGGGAGGATGTTTTCAATAAAACTTTTTATATAGAAAAACCTATGGTCATGAAAAAAAAAGAGTTTTGGCACACACCCCATTCTACTTGCTTGTGTTTGTATGAAATGTATATCCTCACTCCTTTGTAAATATTAACCCAATTTTAAGAAATACGAGATGATAGTACACCATGTATGTGTTGTTCAACAATTTTTTTCTAGTTAATATAGAAAGCAATATCTAATGATAACAAAGTTTTAACTTTAAATAATATTGCTGACCTTTAACAACTCCGTTTATTCTTCTATCCCAGAGGATAACGAAAGATATTAAATTCCAGTTATCATTTTTGTATGAATTATACCTATGCTTTGTTCTTTTAAAGCATAACAAAAGAGTTAAAGACAGGGATTCAGGCAAAATGTGATTTGTTGGATGGTGAAAATATTGCCTGCGGCCTCTGGCAACATTTTCACCTTTAAGTCCAACAACCAAAATCGGCCAATAAACGAAGAGCTTTCTTGTCAATCCAAGTTATCGATAATTAAGGTCTTCCGTTTCCAACGGAAGATTTTCTACTGATTCTGATGATTAAGATTATTCTTATCATTCTTTTTTTTTCTTCCTAGACGCCAACTTTGACACTTCATATCTTCCTCATTCCTGAACGGATTCACAATTCGAAAATCACCTTCTATTAACGAGTTATTGTCCTTTGATTGAATTTTTCATACCTCCGATTTCCAGACAAAGGCTCAGAAAGGATAATAATTGAAGCTCAAAACCCTTTGAAATTGAGGAGAGGAAGCATTAAAAATGGCGCTAGAGAGGGTTCAAAAGTTAGAACGCGGAAAACAACAAAAAAATTCGACATATTTTCCTTCATATCTTAAAAACTAAAAATAGTTTGTTAAGACATGTAGAACAAAAGTTGTGCATAATTGCAAGTGCTTTCATATAACACTATTCAATCACAGATCATACTGACTACCTCTAAATTGTTTTGACTGTTGTGAATAAGAATTAACATTTTCTTTAAAATAATAATATTTTTCAAACATAAAGAAAGAAGATTAGGTACAGTTTGGGCTTTATTGCGCCCAAAAAATTTAATGTTCTTTAAAAGTGATGAAATTGGCTTTTTAAATGCTTGGGTAGATGAACATGATAAATTATTTAAAAAATATGGTATGAAGGAGGACCATTCTGGAAATATGACGTCATTAATTTGGTACATTTCTAAGTTCAGGGCAGAAAAGCCTCGGGATGACTCATTTCTGTGCTTATTTTCCTTAAGAAAATAGTGTCTGTCACCGTCACCCACTACAATGTTTGAATATACTATGTAAAATGCTTTGAAAAATCACATATCTCAAAATCTTTGTGGGCGACGGTGGCAGAGTATGTTTTCTGAAAGAAAATTCCACTGAAAATTGATGTCTTCTGCAACTTTTTAAGAAAATACGGGAAAATGCACAAGTTATTGACGTCACAATTAGCATTCAGGAGGTCATATGAGAAAAATGATTTGAGTATTCTTACTGCATGGAATTCCTATTATTCAGAAAGAATAAATTTTAATTTCTTCTATCACTTTCATATTTTAGAAAAATACCGGGCTCTATTTGTATTGAAACTGTACCTTGTTCTTTACACAATATTTTTAAACTACAAAAATTTTTCTTTTTAACCAACTTTGTCTTACAATTTCACAAATAAAACAAAACTTTACATTGATTCGTTTAAAACTACGTAAAATTTCCTAAGTCAGTGACTCATGTCTCGATTTACTTCATTCAGGGTCATCTAACCATTTGACAAAACCCCTGTGATGGACCCCCTGGACAGAGCTCAGGTACTCCTCCTCTGTGACCTGTGTCAAAAAGATGCATTACAGAGTCACTGTGAACTTTGTCAGATTAACCTGTGTAAGGCCT
>PRKT01001562.1:37772-62815 GCA_003671525.1 Saccostrea glomerata | reverse complement strand
GCTTAGGGAAAAAGTAAACCATGCGCAGTTCGTGGCGGGGGGGGGGGGTCGGATCCCCCTAATTGAATTTGTAGAATTTTTAAATGTATACATGTATACTGAAGCAAATAAAATATGTCAATATTGATGTAATGATTTGATTATGTGTATAGAAGATTCTTTTTATGTGGATTATTTATCACAACGTAATGATGATTTTATGAGTTTGTACAAGCTAGACCTCATATTTTTTTTCATTTCACATGCTGAATACTATCATTTAGTAAAAAAAAAAGAATTTCGGAAAAGAAAAAATGATCGTCCGAGAATCGAGCCCGTGACCCCTCGCATGTGAATCGGGAGACATACCACTGCGCCACGGAACTGTGCAAATATGAAGTCACATACATGTATATATTCACGTTTGATATCGTCAAAAATTTACACAAAACATGGTGTCTAATTCATGCCCCTGTGCTAAAAATAGCGACATGTAATACTATAAATACTAATAAAACAAACGGGGCGGGACACTTTGAGAGAGGTCCTAGGGAGTTTTGGTATAAAATACATTGCATAAGCTCAAAATCTTCTTGAAATATCGCCCGGAAATGATAGTGTCACACACAGAGAGAATGTATAAATTTACAACCTTTAACTTTGACCTTTTGACCTCAAAATCAATAGGGGTCTTCATAAGGCCACGGGGAGTTGTAATGTAAAATTTCATTGCAATAGCTCAAATGGTTCTAGAGATACTGTGTGGAAGGGAAAGTGTTATAACAGACAGAATTTGTTTATTTATGACCTTTGACTTTTTGACCACAAAATCAATAGGGTTCTTCTTTAGTCCATAGGGAGTAACTGTTGCTATGCTAAATTTCATTGCAAAAGCTCAGAGGGTTCTCGAGATATCGTGTGGAAACGAAAGCGTTCCAGACTGACAGAAAGACGGACGGACGGAAGGACAAACGGACAAACTCGCGAGAGGTGTGTGTGGTTAAACATTAGGGTACGTTGAGAAAAAAGTTGGGTGGGGGATGTCATCCCCCCTACCCAACCCAAACCTGATGCTACATGCCTGATTGACATGGTTTTACTTTATAATTATGTGAGCTGTCATAGTGACTCTCTTTCATAAACAAGAATTATTGTGAGCAAGCTAATAAAATGATACAACCCTCCTGGTATTGCATTAAATGTTTTTTTTATTACAAAAAAGGTCTAAATACTAATTTGGAACCTTTTAAATTTTGCTAGTGCAGATATACATACCAAAAATGACTATGACAAATACTCAAGTCATAGGTAGTAAAACCGTTGTGTTGAGCACAAACTTCCAATTTCCCTTCATTCGAAGTTAAATATGTAAATGTGCCAAACTCATATAGTACACTTTTAGTGCAGTGACCTTGAAAAAGCTATGTCCTTGAGTCAAGGGCAAACATGTTCAAATGAATTTTGGTCAAGGTAATGACAAACCTACAGCTTAAAAATAATTCCCAAGATGAAACCAAGTCTTTTCATTAGAATGTTACAGAATGGGCAAAGGTTACACTTTTCTTCTACCAATGACCTTGAACTTGTTCAAATGACCTTGAGTCAAGTTTTTGACACATGTCTCGATCGCAAGCAATCTTAATATCAAGTATGAACTTTCAGTGGCACTTCAATGAAATGTTATGGACAAGTCAAAATTTAAGATACATATGGATCGGTGAACAAGGTGATTCCTACCCCCCCCCCCTTTTTTCCAAGTTTCGTTTGTGAGGAATATAAAATTCCTTTTGAAATTGAATGTGCATTTATTTATTAACAATAGTAAAGTTATGAGTATGCTTTGATCAGAACCAATATGGCCAATAAAATGGACACTGAACATGTATTCAAATTACCCCCACCCCTTCAAAAAAGCTTATAAATGCCAGATTTTCACACATTTTAACCATTTGTAACTTTTTTCTGCTAAAGTTGCCTGCAAATCTTATTGTATAGATATGACATATAGATAACCCCTAACAAGATCATACTATTCATTTTTCCAGCAGTGGTTGTAGATTTTGTGAATAAAGTGATAAACATATGTAACTTTTTTCAAAATTAATAAGTATTGACGCCATGTTCTTTTCCCGTTGTCATGGCAACAATATCACTACAGAAATTTTGTTTTTCCTGTTTTTGGAGAATAAAGTTATTCCATCTTTTAACAAATAAAGTAACCAAAATACCTTATCTTATCACGTTCAGAAAAAATATTCGTAGAAAAATGTCTAAAAATCATTGATTTTCATAAGGATTTATGAACCCGTTGCTAAGGAAATGAATTTCCTTGGATACCAGTCCCTTCATACGTTCGAAAAAAATTTTAATTGTGTTTTAGCATTAGGTAAGACAAAATCTTTCATATACCAAAAGCTTTTGAAAAAATAAAATTTTGACTTTCCATTCAATGCTCGATGCTTGCTGATTTTGACTCTTAACATGTCATAAAAATGTATCGATCACATTTGTTACTTTGAAATTACAAGAAGTTATAGTTGGAATCAATTAAATGAATCATGTGAATATATTAGGATCTACAGAATGATACGACACCGAAAAAGTATCATGAAAATACACAAAATGAAAGTAGAATAGCAACGAACAGTTTCTATGATTAATTTCCAAATAATAATATCTGCCATGGTAGCCCCTGAGAAACTTGCCTTACATTTGTGAAAAGTAATTCGTCAGTTCCCTTTTTTCATTTAAAATTGTCTAGACCCTGTTTCGCCATCTCCATATTTCTGAGTCTGTTGCCGTTCTGAAAATTAGAGTTATCGCTCTTACAGCGTTACACGCATTTGGAGACCCCCCCCCCCTAATCTGAAGATCTTCAGACCCACATTGCTCCTTTTTTTTATTATCATTTATAAATCTTTGAACATAAAGCAATCTTTTTATTATATCATTCATGATTGTCCCTAAAAAGTTGATATGTAGCTGAAATAATATAGACCTTTCCAGTCTACCACTGCTCAGAAAAATGAAAACCAAGTTATTTTAATTTTTAAAAAAGCAAACAGGTAGGTAATATAAAAATTAAAAAAGGTAAAATTATATTAACGTAATAAATTCTTATTTATAAAAAAAATCATTATAGTTATAAAACTTAACAAAGTTGATACTTTTGTGCAAATGACACGCATCATGCTCATTATAGTTTTATGCTTCGTTGTTATACTTCGTTGTTTTTTTATCCAACTTTGATTGGCATAGGTACAGATTCATGAGATTCAAAGAAAAATATCATTTTCTTTAATGTCGCGACAGTGTTCATATAAAATATTTGTTGTTTAACGTCCCTCTCTAGAATTCTTCTGTTCACTAATATGGAGACGCCACAACCCGAGACTTGCTCATGGAGACTTGGAAATTATGACCTATATACTTGGCAATCAGGGTCATTGAGTAGTTGGGGTGTGTCATTTTCCTGCGACACGGGACCTGGGTTTATACTTATATACGGTCTCATCTAAAGGGTCGGTATTTACGAATAACAGTTGGATCCATAAAGATTGAGGAGAAAATAATAAATGCCAAACTAGAATTTTTTATTAATAGTTCAAATTGACATGTATACCAAGCCGTTATACCATAAACTGAAATTTTGACCTATATACTTACCCTTATCAGGATCATTGAGTAGTGGGGGGGGGGTCTTTTTCCTGCGACACGGGACCTTGGTTTACTTATTTTTGGTTTTACTTATATACGGTCTTATCTGGAGGGTCGGTCTTCACGTATAACAGTTGGATCCATAAAAGATTGAGGAAAAAATAATAAATGCCAAATTAGATTTTTTTATTAATAGTTCAAATTGACATGTATACCATAAACTGAACAGATTTTGACAACTTTAGAATTCTGCGTTTTAGGAATGGCATGTTTGCATCACAATGTTTAGAATTTTAAAAATAAACATGAAAAAATTAAGTGTGATCATCAAAATTAACTCAGAAAATTTATTCAATTGATATGTTAATTGACCTAAGTTTAATTTACAGTTTCATTTTATAAGTGAAGTTTACAGATTTTTATTTGAAAATTGGAATGTATAGTAAGTACATGTACCATTGTCAAGTAAAAAATTAATCCAAAAATCAAATATTTATAGGATTTAGGGTTTAAAATTAGGAGACAGGGTTTAAAGTACTGTAAATCACTTTTTATTCGCGAGAACTTTATTTTTGCGTTATTACGCGAGACAATGAATTCGAGAAAATTAAATTCTTGCGTATAAAAGTATTCCTTACGATTATATAGAGGAATAACAACTATTCGTGAAATTATGTCTCGCTTACAAAGATTCAATGACAATCTCGCGAAAATAAGGTGTCGTGAAAATTAAGTGTTCTACAGTGTGCTCAAGTGGTATAAAAAATATTCATATACTGTAGATCACTTTTTATCTTCAAGAACTTTATTTTCTCGTAATTACACAAGGCAGTGTGCTCGCGAAAATGTCATGCTTGCATATATTATTTTTTTTTTTTTATAGATTATATACAGTGCAATAACCACAATTCATGAAAATTGTGTCTCGCTTATGAAGAGGAAATGGCTGTCTTGCGAAAATGAGGTGTCGCAAAAATTAAGTAATCTTTTTTAAAATAATTATATAAATTAACATATTGGTTGTCATTATGGATAGAAGATGATGGATGAAAAACTTGTAATAATTATAATGTATTATGCCAACAGTTACACATTTTATTGAAACATCAATGAAACATTGCACAGTACTATACACTTCTTATTCAAAATTTTACAGCCACAATTAAATTAACATGATTGATTTAAATTTATTGATAACGTATCCAATGATTAAAACAAATTGGGCACACTTGATAATACTTGAACTTTATTTCTCTTTGTAATAAATAAATGTTCATTTTATACAAGAACAATATCTACAGAAATAAAACGCACAAGACTGGAACACAATATACTACACATTTAAGTGTTACTACATTTGGAATAAAATATTATTGCACGAATCACAGATAACATACATTGAAGTCCTAATGCAAAAAAACTTCACAATTACTTTCAGTATACACAGAAGTATAAGATACAATTAACATCATGCAATCTGTTACAGTACAGTCCTATTCAAACTTATTGCATAATACTCCACATCCCAGAAAAAAGGGAAATCATTAACTGAGTGATATAATACACTGTATATACTGATTCTAATTCAATAAGGTACGCCCTCCAAGTGGAATAACCAAGAAGCGCATGTGTATTGTAAATATAAAAACAGGGCATGCTTTTTTCAGGAAACACAACACTTAATAAAACAGAAACATTTCCAAAGTTAGTCCATATGTTATAAGGTGAAAAACTTTAGAATCATCACATTTATATAGTTGATTATATGTACATATCCACTATACATAAGAGTTCCATGAAAGAAGTATTCCTTTATATGCATTTGTACAATTTTGTTTTTCAATGTTGAGTTAGTCCATTATTTTATAAACTGAATTGATGGATTTTTCCGTTATTTCCCTATCATGACAAGAAGGACACGAGTATTAGTATATACTACTGTATATTATTTAAGTGAGTACGGTAAAGGTATCAATGGTCACATGACTCATTAGTTAATCTTATCAAAATCATAAGAATAGAAGGCCTGTTGTTTGCTCATACAAAACTCATACAAAGTATTAGTCTAAAAGCAACCACAAGTGAAGACTTATATGTAATATGGAGAAAAACAGTTTTCAGGTTTATTAGTTCAAACAAACAATCCGAATGTGGAACAGTACATATATAGATCTTTTAAACATAACAGATGAAATTAAATGCCATTTAGGAGTTTTTATCTCCTTCCACAACCTGTCACATCCACTGCATGCTTTTGTCGTGACTGAAAAAAATGAATAATCCAGGGCCATAAACAAATGAATGTGTATACAATCCGGCCTAACAAGTATGAATGATAGATTGTCATTGTATTAGACCATATAAATTGCAAAATGAACATGATATCTTAAAATGAGACTGTTCTTCTTGTTTCATAAACTTGTTTGTCAATAGCTTTCCTTATTTTAGAAACTGTTGGTCAGAACATGCTATTGCTCTGAATTAACTCTGAGATGTAAAACCAATATACAAGTGATACTTAAGGATATGTTGCTGCATAAGTAAGGGAAGCTGATTGCAAATAACAAGTCATGTGTATCAAGGGGCCTAGTCAGTTAATCATTAAAATCCTTTTCCAGAAAAAAAAACAATCCGAATATGATTGATGCAAATGTTACCCATGGAAATTCTAACAGATAGTTGGAAGACCATCTCTAACAAGAGTCTCATAGGCCCTTATTTCTCATTTCGTTTGAGGGGGAAATTACAAATCACGTTCCATATTGAAAGTTTATAATTATACAGGAGTTGAATTTTAAAGATCCTGAGGATGCTTCCATATCAATTTCATAAACACTCCTATGTAAATCTATGATCCTCTATTGTTGCTCCTCCGTACCCCTTGGTTTTATGATTTTTAGAACAAACATGAACCTAAACTACCTGAGGTCGCTCCTATATACTAGTATTAATAACTTATTATAACTTTTATAACTTATATAACTTTTCTAATTTTCTGTATTAGAAATTTTTTCCCTAAAAATTCCTATGTAAATTTAAACCTTGATACCTCTTTGTGGCCGTACCCTACCACCAGGTTTCATATTTTGAACGCTTTTTTTTTTATTAAATATACCTGAGGATGCTTCCACATCATCATGACTAAACATAGCTTCGCGGTTCTTCAGTAGAGGTATTTTTAAAAGAATTCCTTTAAAATTTTGATCAACCATCGTGGCCCCACCCTACCTTTGGAGTCATTACTGTAAATCACTTTTTATTCGCGAGAACTTTATTTTTGCGTAATTACACGAGACAGTGTGCTCGCGAAAATTAAATTCTCGCGTATAAAAGTATTCCTTAAGATTATATAGAAAATAACCACAATTCGTGAAAATTTTGTCTCGCTAAGCAAGAGTCAATGACTATCTCGCGAAAATAAGGTGTCGATGGTGTCAGAGTGATATACCTATGCTGGGCCGTAGCAGCAATACTAGCTCACAGGGTGACAAGTTGCAATGAGTAACAGGGCCGTCATAGTGAGCCTTACTCCGCCACTCTGGAGCACAAACTCTAAAGATGCACCATTCAGCCAACTTGTGACAATGTCATGTATAATGCGAAATAAAATCAAAGCATTTTACAGAGAAAAAAAAAAGATAAATGAGCTAAATCAGATTTTTATTTTTATTATTATTACAATTTTTTATATGATTTATATGTAAGTTTTATAGGTTATTTCATATTCATCAAAGAGATATAATTTACAAATCTCATTAACGCAATAATTTTGTTCAAGTTTGTTGATCATTTTATCTCTGAAATATGACAGAAGTTGCATCTAACCTAAAAAAAATATTCTTTAAGAAGTTTATAATTAATTCCATTAATTTTAAGTGAAAACCAACAGATGAGAAACTAATTTTCTCCATCTATTCTGATAACTTGAAAAATAAACAAGATTTTTTAACAATACAATTATAACTTACAAAATAAAACAGTCTTTATATATTGACTGCAGCATTCTTCTTTTATTTATTTAAGTATTTTTTACTGTACCAAGGATTTAACTTATCAACGTATCTATTTAGTTATATACAAAGATGTCTATTCCAAATATTTAATTTTCTTTACTTTCCCTTTCCACTCAGCAACAAACAAATTATTTTTATTCACACATAATCCCCATGGATCCTTCAGATCACAATTATCTATATAACGGAGGAACTGTCCGTCCTGGTCTAGTATGTGGATACAGTGGTTAACACCGTCTGCTGTCAAAATCTGACTCTGGCTGTCAGTTGTGATTCCATAAGGTTTAAATGGTTTGTTCTTTGTAGTAGAAGGATGACCAATCACAGTTATCTATATGACGGAGGAATTGTCCGTCCTGGTTTTGGATATGGATACAGTGGTTATCACCGTCTGCTGTCAGGATCTGACTCTGGCTGTCTGTTGTGATGCCGTAAGGTTTAAATGGTTTGTTCTTTGTAGCCTTATCGACCACCACTACAGCACCAGCTCTTAAGTCAGCCACACAGATATCCAGGTTTCTGTTCTCACTGATGTATTTAATTTTTCTATTTGCTGAATACAGAGGTTTACCCTCCTCATCAAACTGGATTGTGTGTTTCTCTGTGGAGCCTGAGTAACGGACAACTTTGGATTGTGTTTCATCATCACTGTTCATGGTAACCAGGAGATCACCAGAGGAGGTGACACAGAGATTGCCAGGTTTCCAGTCCTGTAGTCTGATCATCTCCTCTGTCTGTCCATTTTTCACTTTATTCACCGTCATTGTTTTCCAATCAGTGTACAATAGATCTCCATCACCTGTCGCTGCTATATCACTTGGAAATCCCCCTGATTTCTCTGTTATTGTCTTCATTAATGAACCTTGAATGTTGAAGCATTTTATATCACTGACTTCTCCACTTGTCCAGATTTCTTCTTCACTGAGACAGGTCACATTACGGAGGTTTTCATACCCAGTATCTAGAGTAGTGATAAGTTCTGGTTCTTCCAGCATTCTTCTGCTTGATGTTTCTGGTTTCCTAGCTTGTAGCCATTTTCTTCTGTTGTGCTAGATAAAGGTGCAAGAGATCCAAACAACTTATTAATCTGTTCTCTATCTACTGGTTTTGGATTAAACATTGGCAGTGATACCTGAACTTTAGGAGGAAGTTTGCTGAATTCTTTGTTTCTGGAGCTGTATTTTGTGGTCATGGACACTTCATTTGATTCTACAATTTCCTTCAGGTTGAGCAGAGTTAGTTCAATAAGGGACTGTATTTGTTTTATTTCTTCTGCATGTTTGTTGAGAATGTCAAAGTGTTTTCCTTTTAAATCATTAATTTCTTTTTTCATATCATTGATGACATTGTCAATTTCTCTGTGCCATTGTTTTCCATGTTCTGTCACGGCTGTTGTAAGTTTCTCATATTCTCCATCCAATTTAGCTGTCTGTGTTACTAGATCATTTGTGATTTCTTCATATGTTACAGAAATAATGTTTTGTAATTCCTCTGTATCTTTTGCAATATCAATTTTCTTTGAGTTGTATATTTCTGAGAGTTCTAAAAAATGATGTCCTTTATGTTTATTTGATGTAAAACATGAAGAGCAGACATGAATGTCACAATCCTTGCATTTTACTTCACACGTTTTTGTTGGATGTTTTGCACACTTTGGATAAACCAAGGTTGATTTTCTCTGTTGGAATGGGACAATTTTGTGTTTGTCATATTCATCAGTAATGTGTTCTCCAATACAGGGTTTACAGAGGTTGACATGACAGACATCACAGTACATCTGTACTATAGCTGTCTCACAAAGGTCACACCTGATCACATCCTGGGCACTGTGGCGGGGATCCATAGTTTCTGCAGACTGAAGTTCTATAAATCAAGAAATGTTTTAATATTAAATTATCCCAGGATTTAATTGAATTGTATTTTTTAACGTGAATAGCCAGTTTGGTCGAACTCCCAGACGGGTACCAAAATTATACATATTTAACATATCATAAAAAATGTATCGATCAGTTTTGTTACTTTGAAATTACAAGAAGTAATAGTTGGAATCAACTAAATGAAAATATCAGGATCTACAGAATGGTACGGTAGCGACACCGAAAAAAGTATTATGAAAATAAACAAAATGAAAGTAGAATAGCAACGAACAGTTTCTATGATTAATTTCCAAATAATAATATCTACCATGGTAGCCATTGAGAAACTTGCCTTATATTTGTGAAAAGTAATTTGTCCGTTCTCTTTTTTTTCATTTAAAATTGTCTCGACCCTATTTCGCCATCTCCATATTTCTGAGTTTGTTGCCGTTCTGAAAATTAGAGTTATCGCTCTTACAGCGTTACACGCACTTGGAGACCCATCCCCCCTTATTTTTTTACTTTTCATAAATGCCTATGATTCCCACTTCTCAGTTTTAATATGCCTTTGGTTCACATAGCCCTAATCTGAAGATCGTCAGACTCACACTGCTCCATTTTTATTATAATTGATGATAAATCTTTGAACATAAAAACAATCTTTTTATTACTAGTATATCATTCATAATTGTCCCTAAATAGTTGAGATGTAGCTGAAATAATATAGACGTTTCCCGTCTATCACTGCTCAGAAATATGAAAACCAAGTTATTTTAATTTTAAAAAGCAAACACTTAGGTAATATAAAATTTAAAAAAAAAAGTAAAATTATATTAACGTAATGAATTCTTATCTATAAAAAAAATCGCTGTATAATTGTTACGGTTCCGTAATTATTCCCGTTACTATAAGTAACATTTTCTGTGGAAATACATAGTACAAGTTATACAAAAACTCCCTGCAATGTACTGGACTACAAAACGACAAATTATGTTTCGTTAATTGTATATTTAATTCCATTAACAATTGTATATTTACCAAGTGTAAAATTGGGACGAGGTCGGTAATTAGTGACGCCCGAATTTCCTCGACATCTTACATTCCCAAGTCACGCTTGCACTGTTTATGATTGTTTTGTTTATGCTTACAAAGTCCATCAGCGATAAGTAGTATGAATGTTTCCCACAGTAATTATCCGCGCCCTAGGGTGCGTGTTTCTTTTCGTCGGTTCGATCGGCATGGCAGCATATCAACTAACAAGCATGGCGGGTATTTTCACTTTGTCGTGACGTCACGACAATCGAGCCCGATGCCAATATAAGCCAGCGCAAATCGACTGACTGTCAGAATGGGTTTAGAATAGCTTAGAGTAGGTTAGATCATCGCATCGCCAGCATGGCTTGGAGCGATATCGATGGGTAATTACTGTGACATAATTAATTGATTTTTTAGAGCTGATGAATTTTGTAACATATTTTATTATTACTTTTTACTATTTATATTGAATTAGCCTGTGGGAGAAAATTAGTGGGAGGTAAAATAACTCTCCCATAACTATACCTGACTATAATATAATTGTATAGCAAAGAACTCCCAATATTTTGGGAAAAGATAAATACTTTTATGCTTTTGTAAAGTTATATTAATTATTCCCTGAAACATAATTCTCCCATCTAAGAATATTTTATTCCCATTCTGGGAGAGAAATAATATTTCTTTGGGAGTAAGAAATAGGGATAAACATTCAAAGAGATTGTGCAAATTAAATACAACAAGCAATAATAAATTTTTATAAACTTTAATCCTGACTCATAGTTCTTTTGTCCAATATACAGAATTGGGAGACCCACAAGTTGTCTCAAGGGAGAAAACCCCTGAACGGCAACATAATTTTAAAACTTGACAACGTTGATCCTTTTGTGCAAATGACACGCATCATCCTCATTATAGTTTTATACTTCGTTGTTATACAGAGCTAATTTTTTAAAAAATTTTTATCCAACTTTGATTGGCATAGGTACAGATTCACGAGATTCAAAGAAAAATATCCTTGTTCTTTAATGTCGCGACAGTGTTCATAAAAAACATTTGTTATTTAACGTCTCTCTCAAGAATTCTTCACTAATATGGAGACGCCACCACTTGCCGATGGAGACTTGAATATTTTGACCTATATACTTGGCAATCAGGGTCATTGAGTACTGCACCTTGGTTTATATTTATACACGGTCTCACCTGAAGGGTTGGTATTCAAGTCTCACAGTTGAATCCATAAAGATTGAGGAAAAAATAATAAATGCCAAACTAATTTTTTTTATTAATAGCTAAAATTGACATATGTTTAATTATATGTTTTTAAAACATATAAGAGTAGTTCAGTAAGTGCACTCGTAGGTGAAATACGTAACCTGAAACTTTTTGAAAACATCCTTTCCCATGTTTCCCCCGGCACGCAGCATGACGGGGCCAGGGGGTCACCCCCACCCCTTTTTTCCAAACGTAACATGATGATGTCTCGAAGTTGTTCATAGAAAGGCTGCCCTCTTTTTTGTTGCAGTATAGTCAGATAAGGGTAATTTGTTAATGTATGAATAAAAATTGGTTCTGAAAGAAGTTCGAAACCCTCTCCCCTTTACAAGAAAGGATTGCTAGTGGGTTTTTTTTCATGAATTTTCTTTTCTCTGTCCCCTTTCAAATTCGATGCAACGTCCCTGTTCTAATCAGTTTAAATGAAAATTATAAGAGTAATTAATAGTCTTTGAACTGTTATTGCACATGATTTTTTTTAATTGAAATATTTCATTTAAATTTTTATGCATGGACATTCCATTTTCAGCTTGTCAAGTCTGAATTCAGAATTATTTCTAAATAAAGAATTTTTCTTCATCATTTCAATGTTGATTACCTATGCACTGTAGCTCAAAATCACAGAAGTTAGCATACCTACCGAATATGTCAGACAAAAATTAAGAATGTATTATGATTGAAAAATTACACAGGTAATCTTATGGCTAATATCATTTAAGAAATAAACAACGTTATTCAGTGAACATGGCGTTATGAATAGCAATTGCTCTGCTGGCATATTCCATGATGCGCGCTAGCGCATCATGGAAAATATGCCAGAAGAGCTATTGCTATTCATAATGCCATGTTCACTGAATAATCGTTGTTTATTACTTATATTTGCATTTTTTGATTTTTTTCAAGAATATCAGAGGAAATCCTGACTTACATAAGGACGCAGCTTCTTGTCTTCAGTAAAGACAAACATACGGCTTTAAAATCAGTAAACCTGATCAATGCTCCTTTACTCTAATAAATCACAAACAATTTATAAAGTATTTCCCTCTCAAACACATTTAGATCTATCTGGATACAAGCAGCGCCGTCATCACATTTTTGTTTTGATGCATGACGTCATCGATCAACGTTATGAAAACCCTCTGACAAAAATCAATAATTTAACACTATGATGAAAAATGAGAATGCTTTTATAATGATTATTACTCCAGAATGCTTTTCTATGAATTTTTTTTTCAGTTTTTCTTTTTATTTTTAATAGCTGAAATCATTCTTGAAATAGATATACTAGTTAAAGAAATGTTCTCTTTCTGAATGTAATTGTTATTACCCAAGTGTGAAGAGTTATCGTTCTTTGTACAAATATGCATGATACGAAAAAATAAAAATATGGCAGTTCTCTTTAATTTTAAAAAGTTTTATTATACAATTAAATACATTGACCAAAATTGAATTTTTAAAGATATAAATCAGCAATTTTAAAAATTCTGAAATTCTTTTTTTTCAAAGAATATTATTAAAAAGTTATTTTTATTCCTTTTACAAAACAATTCATATATATACTTCTCAACATGAAATGTAATTGTAGTAGAGCTTGTTCTACACGATTGTGATAGAGCAACTGCACTCATAGTTGGAGCAGTTGCGTCTATAGTCCTATGAACGCAGTTGATGACTATATGTTCATAGTGGGAGAGAGCAGTGGATATGCAAATATTTTTTTTTAAACTGAAAACTTCGGTTTTCTGTGCCCTACCCCTCAAAATAGGGAAAACAGAGATACAGAATGTACTGCATGAGTATGCATGGAAGAAAGTTTGCGATATCTTACCGTTGGCCCTAACCCATCCCCCTTTCCAAGATATGCATGAGTAAACAGTTTAACACCGGAATAATATACCATATATGGATGAAAAACTTGTAATAATTATTATGTATTATGCCAAAAGTTACACATTTTATTGAAACATCAATGAAACATTGCACAGGACTATACACTTTTTAATTAAAATTTTACAGCTATAATTCAATTAACATGATTGATTTAAATTTACAGATAAATTAAGTATTCCATGATTAGAACAAACTGGGCATACTGATAATCCTTGAACTTCATTTCTCTTTGTAATAAATAAATGTTCATTTTATGCAATAACATCTAAAGAAATAAAACTCACAAGACTGGAACACAATATACTACACATTTGAATGTTACGACAATTGCAAACAAAAACAATAATTACTGCACAAATCACAGATAACATACATGGAAGTCCTAATGCGAAAAACTTCACAATGACTTTCAGTATATACAGCAGTGTTATATAAAATAAACAGCATGTGATCAGTTACAGTACAGTTTATTTAACCTTGAAACCTCTTACTCCACATCCCAGATAAACTGAAAGGCATATACTGATTGTAATACACTGTATATAATTATCCTAATTCAATAAGGTACGCCCGTCCTTGTGGAACAACCTTGAAGCATGCGCACACTGTACACGTGATAACAGGTAATGCTCTTTTTCAGAAAATACACACAACATCCATTTAAGCGGAAGAATTTCCTAAGTTAGTCTATATCTTAATATTGGAGTGATAAAAAAAAACCTGTACTATCTTTACATTTATTACGTTTGTTATATGTACATATCCAATATCTCACAAAAGAGTTTTTTTTTGACAGAAATATTCCTTTGTACATGTTGTATGTTTTTGTACTTTTTGTTCTTCGGTATTGGTTCAGAACCATTTTTATTTCCTTTCATGCATATGTCAAGTGGTATTCTTTACAAAATATGGAATAAACACCTCCATTCAGGGATGATGTCCACATATTAAGATCTATAAATATTGAGGTCAACTGGAATGATAAGGCGACTAACAGGAAAATCCATGTGAAGTCTTGGAATAAGAAGTTTTACTTCACCCTGAAAAAAGAAAATCCAAGACAAATATTTAAACAAATTAAAAATGTACTAGACTAAAACTGAAATGGCCCTATTTTTTGAGAGTTCTGCTTGATATACTCATTACTGTAGACCTATTTTTAAAATTAATTAAAAATTAATTAATTGTAATCTAGTAGATTAATTTAAGTTTGGATTTATGAATTTGAATTTTTATGGAATATTGTAACAGTACAGTATACTTGAAGTGCTTTAAAAACACTCATGAATATCACTGATACATAATAATTATTATAAATGCATTGGATGGTACATTTGTGTTTAAGATTAATTCTTTAATTAGTAATCGCGCTTAATTTTATTTACGCTAATTTTAGGTACAAATACAGTATCTTGCCGTCCATTAGGGCAATGTAAATAGGAGAAATATCCAATGGCCTCAATTTCAAGGACTATTTACAACAGTTATTACGATTGTTTCTTGTGAAAAAAAGACATGGTTAGTAGTATTTTGAGGAAGCAGTCTAAAAAAGAGAGAAATAAATCGAGAAACAGCACACTCTTTTGTGCGCAATAAATAAACAATTTTTTTCAATGGGTTGCACTGTAGCTCTCTGGTCTGTCAATTTATTTTTTTTTTCGAGAGGTACAGTTCTGCAGCTAATGGATCATGCATAATAACAGGCAATTATTAAAGGTGGTAGTAGTTATTTTTAGACTATATGGATCTCTTTTAGAAGAAGAGCTCCATATATAGATATACACAAATGATCAAATTTTAACCCACTAAAATGTGTGAGATTCAGTCAGTGCTGTTCCATTACTGTATGATCTCCTATATCTTTTTCTTCAGGAGCTAAGTCCCTGTCTTCATCATCAGTGCTTCTTTCTAAATAATCGTGAAATACTGATTGAACAGTTGCAAACATCCTGTTATACTATATGTTATACCATATCCAATTAGACAATTGAAAGTTTTCTTGAACATTTTTAATTAGATTAATACAGTACCTGAAAAAAGGTTTAGTTTATTGAGTATATAGAGTCGAGAGAATATGACTTTCCAATGACAGTTTTAAAAAGCTACGCTTTTAAGGACATAGATTCACATTTGACTTCAAGATTTAAAAAAAATGATGTCATGTAAATGCAGTGGCTGCATTGCTGTTTGTTTTTCGCAAGTTAATTTCTAGAAAACAGAACATCCCAGCAAGCCCACCTAAGCGATAAATCGTATAGTTGCAGATTCTGTATTGTTCTTGGTGCTGTGTTGATGAATCACACAGTAGTTGGCGTGACATAATTGTGATTTTAAGGGAGATAAATCTGATATCTATAGTCTAATTATCAGACGACGGCAACAATTATTTGATGAAACAATTCTTATGTCCTTATATTTTTTTTCTGTTGTGGTAATGTTTTATTATCTGATGATTTTTGTGTTAATTTCACAGTATTTTTGATCATCGTTATTGCTGTCTCTAGTACTTAAAGGTTATTTCATGAACATATTCATATTTCACCAATTTCTTTGGACTGAACCAAAGTTATTTCTTTCTGTCTGGCTATCTGTGTTCATCCACTGAGCTTGGTACAAGATTTTAAATCTGTGATTTAATTATATCCATAGATTTTGAATTCGTTGAATCAATATAGCAGTGCTATGCTTTTTTGTCCTTACTGTTCATTTTCAGTCTGAAGTGCAGAAATTCTAAAAAGCATCAAATGCTGAACGATTGATTTTTTTTTATCACTGAATTCTTGTTTACTTTTTGGCACTTCAACATCTAAGTTTAACTTGCTTTATTAGCCTTTTAACATATACTCAACAAAAAAAGAAACGCATATTGTTTTACTCGTCAAAGAAATTTTTAAAATGTACTCGGAACAACTATCTTTTATATCATTGGATACCTTTGACCTATTTAAAGGACAACATGGGGTTTTTAAACCCAAGTGTTGAATTATCTCCCTTGATTAAACGTGTTTATGAAAGTAGTGCTTTTCCTGATTTCTTCTAAATCGGATGTCTATTTTCGTTGATATTTTGGATTTAGAGAAACTATTTACACTCCTATTAAACCCATATTTAAGATTTGATTGCAGTGTTGATGCTGCGATGCCACGCCGAAACGAAGATGAACACAACCAGGCTAACGATGATACTAAACGGAGCTACGCAAGAAGAAGTTGCAACTGCATTTAGAATACATCAATAGGCTTTGTAACCGCTAAACTAACGTCGGAAGACACAATTGCTGGATAAAAAAATCAGCATAAAAGTGCATAAATTGTTCGCAAGAGACTGAGAGGAGATGGTATTACCCCACGACATCCGTACATTGGAAACCCACTAGCGTTGAGACGTTGCACAGTACATATTGTTATGCCCCTTGAATTTAGGGGCGATGAAAATGACATCAACTTGACTTTTCAATTTGCAACATAGGACATGTTTGATTATTATCACAACACACTCTAAAATCGCTTAAATAAAATAAGGTTTAAACTGAAAACTAAGATTTTTATATTATTCTGAATATGCGTTTCTTTTTTTGTTGAGTATATGATGTTGCACACTCACAATGTCTGTATAAAGTTGGGGCCCGTTTTGCAAGCAGCCTGTTAAAATTAAGAATAACAGATTAAAATTATTAAGAAAAAAAATAGTAAATTTTCCTGTTGTTCCTTAATATGATATTGATTTTCTGTAGTTTTAAAAAAACTGCCTTATCTGTGACTAAAGTTGATTGTAAAAATTTAAATTGGAGGTATGATACTGCATGAAGTTTATTCTATGCTTTACACATTCATAAAAATTCACCTTGTCTCAGTAAAATGTGTGCATACAATGTATAACTGAATTAATATTTCTGAAATCAGTAACAGTTCTATTTAACTAGCCTTTTTTTATGCTTAAAATTTAACTATAAAAACTTTACATTTCTTCACAAAATTTTTTTTTTTTTTTACAGATCTCCAAGACGTCCAGAAAGGTACCTTATAAAGAGAATTGTTGGCCCGAAAGGTGATATTGTGAAGTAGGTACCGGTATATGATCGTATACATTTTATATATTGAGTAATTTTAAAACTTTTTAAAACAGAGTAAAATTTTATTTTTCTCAGCTCTTAAGGTAATCTGAGACACTAAATTGACTTTTTTCTGTCTGGTTTTGTCTGTCATTTTCTGTCCTGCATTAACACTGATTAACATTTAAACATTTTCAGCTTCTTCTTCTTTCTTCTTTGGAAAGACTGAGAAAATGTCAACAAATTTTGACTTACAGCATTTTATGGAGATAAATTTCATGGTCCCATCCCCTTGCGGCCTAAAGTGGGAGACTACATGTAAACCCATCAAAATATCAAATAATTTATAGCCTTTACCAAGATTGAGAAATTCATTGCCTTTAAAATGGGTCAGGGGTTCTTGAGTTAGGTTGGGGCTCTGTTGATCATATTGGGAAAACTGCATACTTTTTGAGCAGATACCTGAAGTCCATCTGTTAGCTTTTGACTTTTTCAATTTCACATTTAAGAACTGCAAGGTCAGTTTCAACAAAATTTGCTACAAAGTATTCGTAAGTAAATGGAATTCAATTTGGTTGAGATATTCAGGGCCACATCCTCTTTGAAAATGAAATAATTAAAGAATTTTACGTGAAAAGTTAATGACAGCATTTAAAAATTAAATCCTCTTCTCAGGAGCAATAGGGCCAGAATAAATGAGACTTTTATGAAAGATTAATCATAATTTAGATTCAGGTTTGATCAAATCATGACCTCCAGGGATAGGGTGGGGCAATAATGGGTGAGCAAAGTTTTACATAGGAAAATTAAAATTTTCTCAAGAACAGGAATGCTGTTATGTGACTTATTTATATGAAGTCATCCTCTGATTGTGCAGATTTAAGTTTGTTCAAGTCATGACCCCCGGGGGTAGGGTTAGGGCCAGAATGGGGTAAAAAGGTTTGACATAGAAATGCATTGGAGAAAATCTTCTCAAGAACATGAAAGCCATGATTGGTCATAGTAAATGAATACATTCTCAGGTAGTGTAGATTCAAATTTTTGCAAATCATGACCCCCAGGGATAGGGTTGTGCCATTGTGGTGACCAAGGTTAAACATACGAGTTTATAGAAAAAATTCATTGAAAAACTTCTCATTAACAAGAAGAACGAAGTCAGGATTAGTCAAAAAACTATATGCGGTATATTGCATATATTTGCCCCCATAAAATTTTGAAAACTGCCTGAAATGTGCTGAATTCAATAAATTGAATGAGAAATTTAAATTAGCAGAACATATTATAGTTTCAAAGTAGTTTATTCACAATTTTTGTTTTTATGACGTCACAAACTAGTCCAATTTTATATCCTTTTTCAGAAAGAGGACAAAGTGGACAAAATTTCAACAATTTTAGCTTTAAAATTTATAGAGCGCATGTTTGTTCAGGAACAATATTTACATATTTCATTGATATTATCATTCGACACATTATATCAAAATATTGAACCTGAACACTCATGCGCTCGGTGACTTTTATTCAAAATATCGACGAAAAATGTACATTTTTCTGTAGAATTCATGAAAAACTGAAATTTAAGTCATGTTTGTGACATCATTAAGTACATATGACGTCATTACTTAAGAAAATATTCGGTGCTTTGAAGTCAACAAGTACCCCCCTGTTTAAGAACTTAATTAAATATATCTCCATCAAAGTTTGATTTTGGGGGCAAATATTGGCTATTACCGAATAAACTTCTTTGGTCCAAAACATGACCCATGGGGTAGATTGGAGCCATGATTGACCATTTAAGTTTTGATGACGTGTTTTGCTTTGACTGAAACTTTACTTATGCATGCTGGTTTTGAGCTTACCCTGTGCTGATTAATAAATCATTTTTAATTTCAGAATTCAAGAAAATACAAACATCAACAAACGGTGGGATAATCCAGAAGGGTGGGTACCTTTATTCACTTTGTAAATGTGCAAACTTATTAGCAATTAAAAAAGTTTGTTTAAATCATGCTATTGTGTGTATAATTTAATTAAGATATAGAAAAGTTATATAGGATATAAATAAATTAAAGTTTATTTTAACTCGATCGTCATTAATATTGTCAGAAAAGCAATTCATCAGCAAAATTTTTTGACATATTATAGACCTTTTCTTTTGATTTTGATCTCACTTTTCTCGAACGTGTGTTTATAGCTAAAGCTCTAGCTGTTTCAAAGAAAATATTCCAGATACATGTACAGTTAAGAAGGGTTACGGCGAAAATGCTCATAATGAATTGATGCCTATAACAAAAAATGCGGACAAAACTTTTTCCACCCTTAACTAAAAAAAAACATGTATTTTTTTAAGTTGAGGGTGGAACATTTTTTTCGGATTTTTTTTATTTTTTGACGATAAAAACTTCAGACTCATATGGTATTGTGAAGGTTTCTAATTCCTAGCTTCTTTCCAAAATCACCGTTCACGGTAGCTCTGTCGGTAGAGCGCTCGCTCCGTGATCGGGAGGTTATCACAAAAAGGACAATACAGATCCCTCAAGGTCACTGCTGGGTGGAGGGGGGTAATGCAAGGATGAGTGAAGATAGCAACAAGTTTGGACCAGTTAGTATATTTAACAGACTAAACATCCTTCTATCTTAAAAAGACATTGACATAGTCTAATCATATAGTATATTCCATGTAGTTGGTATGAAAAATGAGCAAAATTAACAGGGGCAGGTAATTCTTTTCTGTGCTTAAAACTAGGACCAATAGATAGCTCTAACGACATTACATATAAATTCAAGCAAAAAATTAAAATAGAATTGATATTATCCCAGTAATCTTTTTGGAGCAGGTTTATTCCCAAGTTTCAATAAGCCCCAACAGGACCAAACTGGATAATGCAATTTTACAGATGGACACTCTAACCTGCTTTGGATGCTAAATCTTAAGTACATTTTCTGGCTGAGTGAATATTATACTTTTACCATTTTACAAAATAAGTATGAATAGTATCTATATTTTTCAGATAAGTGACTTGGGTTGGTAATGATTTTGGACAAGCTTTATTATGAGTCTGGCATGTTGATGGTGAAACTTGTATGGATGATGCACTCTAAATGTTGACACAGACTTGCCTCGGATGTTGAAACTGATAGACATTTTCTTAATGAGTGAAAAGGTTAAACTTTTTGGAGCAGGTCCATTTTCAATAACTTGAAATCTTAATTTTAAACCAAACTTGCATGGATATTGATTTTGAGATGCACAAATACTAGAAAAATATATGATGTGAGATTTGCTTTACTAATTGATAACATTAAACAAAAAAATAATTATTATTTGCTCTTTACTCAACATGCTCAAGATGGAGGTGAGCCTTGATTTCTTTGATTACCTGTAATTGTTTGTACGAGTCTAATAAATCATCTTACTGTTTATCCATGTGTCTCTTCATATCCGGATGCAGTTTTCTCAGTAACTACTTATTTAAATGCTTGAAAATTTTATCACATCCTTTTATTTTGGCATATTATATGGTGGTATACAAATTCGATGTCAACTTCCTTTTTATCCATGCATCTGTCCGCAGCAAATTTTTGTAATAATTTTATCAGCAACTACTCAATGGAGGAGCTTGAAATTTTACATTGTAGTGCACTCTCTTTTTTGGCATGCAGTTATGGTCAAATTCACTTTTTTAAATATCTATTCTACACAGAATTTGGCATTTCCAAAAGGAACATTTAAATTTTTGTTGTTTACAGTGCATTTTAATTTCGATAACTATGTATCATGGCCTTCTTTTCATTATTAGGATCTAGTGGGTTTGGGAAATGTAGTAGCTAAAGCCACACACAATGTTTGGCCTCTGGAAAGATGGACAAAACTTGGATCCACCACACAAAATTAAGGAGGCTCCATGTTCAAGAAAGCTAGGTCTCTTGTGTGAAATATCGAATACTAGTATTTAAAGCATTTTTGATTTTTTGTTGTTATTTTCTAAGCAGTAAGAATTAAAAAAATATATATATATAAAATTTATGAAATAAATCAAGTTTTTCATCACTTGAAAGATAATTCCTCAAGAAACTCTTCTTTTTGGGGAGGTTCATAAATAGCCTTTAACTAATGACCATTGGGCTCTCTTAAGTTAATGATTTCTTTAACACACATGAAATAATAATCCATTCCATCCCCTTCCTGTATTTTCAGATCTCGTTAGGACTTATCACTGCCAAAGCAACACACGTGGTGTGGCCCCCTCATCGCAGGAAATGTTTCGAGTCCGTCGAAGCGCCACCTGAACGAGTCATCAAAGAATGCCACCGACTAAATATATAAGGACCTCTGTGTTATAAAAAAACAAATTGTGATTTTACTGATTTTGATAAATGTTATCATTTTGTGTGGTAATGTGTGCAATGTATATGTAATGTTGATTTATGTGTGTTACGTGAGATGACAAAAATGAATTTGTATACATGTATACATGTACGTGTTAAGAGAATTATTATATATTGTTCTTAGTGTGTGATATAAAAATATTTAAAACTACATATATAACAATTGTTTCTCTTGTTTATTTATACGCCTATGTTCTATAACAAGGCATGTTGTGTATAATTATAGTGCAGTAATATGCAGATGTTGTTTGTTTTTATGCCTGGTGTCCAGAATTTAAGTTTCATGTTCCAAAGGCTTTAAATTTTTTTTTGGTCCAATGTTTTTTCAACATTTGTCTATTAACATCTATTACTATTCCATTAAATCTCAGTAATACCACTATTTGGAAAGCTTTAGCCAATATTTACATACACATTTACTTATATTTGCATATGTTAGAAGGATTAAAATATTGTCATGATCTAGATCCACAGCATCTTCAATGGGGAAAAATGTTTGCTATACACATGTATATATTAATATGTAAACTTTAAGGATGTTATTATAAATTTTCTTTAATCGAAGAAAAATAAAGCACTTAATTATTATACATAAACAATGGGTACAGTAAAGGTATCGATGGTCAAATGCCCCTTAGTTCAATGTGTCAAACTTTAAGAATGGAAGGGCTGTGTTTTTTTCATACAAAGTTTTACTATATAAGCACCCACAGGCGAAGACAAATAAAAATGGAGATAATAAACAGTTTTTGGTCTTATTTTAATTCATACAAACAATACAAATCAGGAGCAGAGCAAATATGGATCTCTTAAACATCAGAGATGGAATCAGATGCATTTGAGAAGTGAGCATCACCTTCAAACCGGTCACTCACATCCGCCTTGTGCTTTTGTCGTGATTGGAAAAAAGGGGAAAATCCATGGCCGTAACAACTCAGTGTGTATATAGTATGAAAAAGTTAGTCAGCAGTTTACATAATGATAGATTGTCATCAACTTGCTAAATGATGTTGGCGTCTTTAAATGAGATCATTGTTGTTCTTGTTTCATCCACTTGTTTGTCAATAGCTTGCCTCATTTTAGAAACTTGGTAAGTAGAGCATGCTCTTGCTCTGAATCAACTCAGACATAAATCCCATATAGGTGATAAGGGTGCATTGCTACATAAGTTATGGAAATTTGAAGTCAAGTAGTCAGGTACCGATTAACATCTCTTTATACTAAAATCAAAATATGATGGATTCAAATGTTACCCATGAAGATTCTGACAGATTGTTGGAAGACCTGGTCTCTCTCAAGAGGCCTATTGGCCATAATTCGCACTTCAGCACATTGGCGAGGAAAAATCACAAATTAGTTTTTGTATTGAAAAGTTTCAATGTGGGTTGAAGTTCCCGAGGATACTTCCATATCAATATGATTAATCATTCACAGAAGATTTATACAGATTTTCCTATAAATATTCCTTTGTAAAATCCCCCCATTGTATTATTGAGGAGAAGTTTTTAACAGAAATTCTCTGAAACTTTGATTCCCCATCGTGGTTCCACCCTACCCGTAGGGTCATTATTTTGAAAAAATAAATATTGAATTTACATTTTGTAAAAAAGGGACTTTTTAGTGCCAACATCTAATGTGAAACGGAACGTCAGTTTATGCATCCAAAGGACTGCTCTTTACGCCCCATTTTGAGATTCGAACCCATTACCTAAAGATCAACTCTTCATTATGTGACTCTAAAATGGAAACTCTAGCTCTTGCAGCCACAGAGGCAATTAAGTGCTAAATATAAGCGCATACTATATGGTACATAATGCCATATAAAATCAAAGAATTCTAGACAGAAAAATATCAGCTAGATGATCCAACATTTTTTTATTGTTAATTTCAATGTCATCAAAGAGGCTAAGTTTAGAAATTTTAGAAATCATATTTCAGTAATACTTTCATTCAAGTTTCTCAACAATTTTTTGTCTTAAATACACATATCATGAATATGTAAAAAGTTGCTACAATCATACTTCAAAAGAAATATATTTTAATGAGTGACAATTCATTCCATCAAAAGTGAAAACCAATAGATAATAAAATGATTATATCTAATGTTTTATCTTTATAGTAAAAATGAAACATCCTTTCATTGACATTACAAATTGCTGTGGCAACTAATATTAATATAAAATCATAACTTACATAATGAAACAATTTTATTTGCAAAATAGAGCCATATATAATCATGATAGTGAAAGCCTACACACATGCAAGCATTTAGTTATATACAAAGTTGTCTATTCTAAATATTTAATTTTCTTAACTTTTCCTCCATACTCCGCAACAAACAAATTATTTTTATTCACACATAAACCAAGTGGATTCTCCAGATCACCGTTATCTATATAACGGAGGAACTGCCCGTCCTTGTCTAGGATGTGGATACAGATGTTATTATAGTCTGCTGTCAGGATCTGACTCTGGCTGTCTGTTGTGATGCCGTAAGGATTAAATGGTTTGTTCTTTGTGGTAGAAGGTTGACCAGTGTATCTAAATCGAAGTTTTCCAGCCTGATTGACCACCACTACTGCACCAGCTTCACAGTCAGCCACACAGATATCCAGGTTTCTGTTCTCATTGATGTATTTAATGTAGTAATTTCCTGAATACAGAGGTTTACCCTCCTCATCAAACTGGATTGTTTGTTTCTCTGTGGAGCCTGAGTAACGCACAACTTTGGATTGTGTTTTATCATCACTGTACATGGTAACCAGGGGATCACCAGAGGAGGTGACACAGAGACTCAGAGGTGTCCAGCCCTGTAATCTGATCATCTCCTCTGTCTGTCCATTCTTTACTTTATTCACAGTTTTTTCTCTTCCATCAGAGTACACTAGATCTCCATCACCCGTC
>PRKT01001562.1:782-30301 GCA_003671525.1 Saccostrea glomerata | reverse complement strand
TTTAAGGAATTTCCACCCTCACAATTTTATAGGTTCAAAGTACAAAAACTGCATTTATTTTCATTCAATATGCTTTAAACTTTCCATTTATTGCAAAAAATGTATAGGTCACCATATTATTTAAGATGCGAAACATAGATAAACAGAAGTGTATGTCAACATAAAAAATTGTACATTTTTTGTAAACAGTATTGAGAAAAATATGTAAAAACTGGTTAAAATGCATAATTATGATGCCGAGTGTTCCTAAATACTTCCTACTTAAAAGATACTTTTGAATTGTGAATATCAGGTAAACATTTTACAGAAAAGCAAATGCCTGAATGAAGAGACCTTAGAAGGAGTTATTGCCCTTGTAAACATTTTTTAAAGATTGAATAATTGATTAAATATAGAAAATATGCATTTTTAAAATTCTTTAACTAAACAATATTTATCATTACACCTATTGTAAAGCATTCTTCCAAGAGATCTTTTTCTATAAGGTATGAATTTAAACTAATTACAGTTTTTGCAAAAACCTATGACATCATAGGAGGGTGGAATTACCTTAAGAGCTCTACAGAGCTCATGTTTATTGTTATGTATGTATACAATGCCGACTTTAAATAAAATTTACTTACTTACTTACTTACTTAAAATCATTCATAGGTATGAATTTGTCTTTCTAAATATTGATTAGCTTATTTGTTAATTTTTTGAAGCTTGGAAACAACATCGATAATTCATTTACAACAGAAAATTTGGGGAAATAACCTTCAAATTTCCCGGCACCTAGAACTAAACAGAAGAGGTCGATCTAAGAAAGACAACTCTAATTGATTAGATGGGTAACAAAGAAGGCAGATAATCAAGAGTTGCCTACCATTTATTGTTTATCAAAAGGTTTAGGTGACGTTAAAAATGCGTTCGACTCGCGGTCATGTTCGACTTGCGATCAGTTTACCCTACGCTGAAAGACAGGAGAGGATAATATTTTAGTAAGGAAACCACAGAAATATTCATCTAGCCTTGAAAATGCTCCAGTTCTACACCAATAAAGGTACAATTTGAGAGTTAAGATTAGAAAAGCACCCACACACACATGTATTAATTTACAAAGATTTAATTTTAATGGAGTCTTACCAACACTGCATCCAACTTGCCACGTTCCAGGTCTTCGTAAAATTCTCCCACTGAACAACTGTCACTATATCCCCTAATAATACTCCATGGAAATATGATGGAATTAAGTACCACTCAACAGAGACATGATTAATGTTGATATACCCCGCGAAAAAACTAGCCTAGGTCACGCAAGTCGTTTGACCCCCCACTCAAACGCCTTGGAGCATAGGCCCTACTGTAGATAAAATTTACACCACGGGGCGGCGCTGTTAAAGAACGTTAACTCTAAATTGTTATGGCGACTCCACGGAAAGTAAACATTACATTTAAAAAGTAAATAAGCATATACTGTCAAACATTCTATACATTTCGTTTTTTTTTTAATTCAGCAAGTGATTAGAACATTTAGACTGATTATTATTTAATCTGCAAACTCCTACACCTGCATACGCACTGTGTGTACCAGATGACTAATGACCTATATAAATTACTATGGCACACTGAAAATTATCTTCAACTTAAAGCATCAATTTCGGTAAAATAACGTATAACAGTGACTTTCCTTAACCCGTAGGTAGCACTGCAAATATGTCTAACCTATTTGCTAATTTCTCCAGGCATACTTTCTGTGATGTTTTTAAAGGAAAGTCGATTGTAAGATCAGCCAAAACTCTTGTGATCGTGCTGTCAAACGTTTATTTTTGTTCAACCAATCACAGGTTTTATCAAATTCTGGATAAGCCTCGTTCTGAAGTATACATATTTATAGTGGAATGCTCCTAGACGTTTGGTGTGAGACCATGCATCGATGCAACGAACGTGTAGGTGACCTAGACTACGAAAAAACACGTTTTTATTGACATAGACTCCATTTCATTCCGAGTCACTTAAGCGTTTGTTATTGTTTGGGTAAAAGAAAAAACCTATAACGATAAGATATGAAAATTCCGGAAAAAAATTAATGGTAAAAAAAAGTTGATGCGGCTCTGATTTTACCGATGCGGCAGTGCCTGAGAAACAATTTATTAATTTTTTTTGGCCTTAGACATTGCTGTGGCAACTAATATTATATATCTTGATGTTGATGAAATCTACACTTTCACCATTTATTCTAATAACTTGAAGGATAAACAACATATTTTTAATATAAAATCATAACATACATAATGAAACAATTTTATTTGCAAAATAGAGCCCTATATAATCATGATAATGAAAGCCTATACACAAGCATTTATTTAGTTATATACAAAGTTGTCTATTCTAAATATTTAATTTTCTTAACTTTTCCTCCATACTCCGCAACAAACAAATTATTTTCATTCACACATAAACCAACTGGATTCTTCAGACCACAGTTATCTATATAACAGAGGAACTGTCCGTCCTGGTCTAGGATGTGGATACAGTGGTTGTTACAGTCTGCTGTCAGGATCTGACTCTGGCTGTCTGTTGTGATTCCATGGGGTACAAATGGTTTATCCTTTGTAGCAGAAGGATGACCAGTGTATCTAAATCGCAGTTTCCCAACCTGATTGACTACTACTACAGCACCAGCTTCACTGTCAGCCACACAGATATCCAGGTTTCTGTTCTCACTGATGTACTTAATTCTGTCATTTCCTGAATACAGAGGTTTACCCTCATCATCAAACTGGATTGTTTGTTTCTCTGTGGAGCCTGAGTAAAGGACAACTTTGGATTGTGTTCTATCATCTCTGTACATGGTAACCAGGAGATCGCCAGAGGAGGTGACACAGAGATTGTTAGGTATCCAGTCCTGTAGTCTGATCACCTCCTCTATCTGGCCATTCTTTACTTTATTCACAGTCTTTGTTTTCGCATCAGGGTACACAAGATCACCATCACCTGTCACTGCTATATCATTTGGTACTCCCCCCGATTTTTTAGTAAATGTCGTGATAAGTGAGCCTTTAATGTTGAAACATTTTATTTTACTGGCTTTTCCACTTGTCCAGATTTCTTCCTCACTGAGACAGGTAACATTGTAGAGGTTTTCATACCTAGTATCTATTGTAGTGATAAGTTTTGGCTCTTCCAGCAGTTTTCTGAGTGATGTTTCTGTTTCCTTCAGTTTGTAGCCATTTTCTTCTGTTGCCGTCGATAAAGATGGAAGAGATCCAAACAACCTAAAAAGCTGAACTCTGTCTACTGGTTTGGGATTAAACATTGGCAGTGATACCTGAACTTTAGGAGGAAGTTTACTGAATTCTTTGTTTCTGGAGCTGTATTCTGTGGTCGTGGACACTTCATTGGATTCTACAATTTCCTTCAGATGGAGCAGAGTTTGTTCAATAAGAGACTGTATTTGTTTCACTTCTTTTGCATGTTTCTTGAGAATGTCAAAGTGTTTTTCTTTTAAATCTTCAATTTCTTTTTTCATAGCATTGATGACATTGTCAATTTCTTTGAGCCATTGTTTTCCATGTTCTGTCACTGCTGTTGTAAGTTTCTCATATTCTCCATCCAAGTTAGCTATCTGTGTTTCTAAATCATTTGTGATTTCTTCGTATGTTGGAGAAATAATGTTTTGTAATTCCTCTGTATCTTTTACGATATCATTTTTCTTGGAGTTGTATATTTCAGCAAGAACTATGAAAGTGTGTCCTTTATGCTGTTGTGATGCAGAGCATAAGGAACAAATAATAATGTCACATTCCTTGCATTTTAATTCGCAAGTTTTTGTTGGATGTGTTGCACACTTTGGATAAATCAAGGTTGATTTTCTCTGTTGGAATGGAACAATTTTATGTTTTTCATATTCATCAGCAATGTGTTCTCCAATACAGGGTTTACAGAGGTTGACATGACAGAAATCACAGTACATCTGTACTATAGCTGTCTCACAAAGGTCACATCTGATCACATCCTGGGCACTGTGGCGAGGATCCATAGTTTCTGCAGAAGTTCTATAAATCAAGAAATGTTTAAGTATTAAAATTAGCCCAGCATTTAATTGAATAGTATTTTTTTTTACTGCTAAATGAATATTAATAGCACTTCCTGATCATCCTTGTATAACCAGTCTGGTCGAACCCCCAAACGGGTACCAAAGGTAAACATAGTAAACATATCATAAAAATATATCCATCACATTTGTTACTTTGAGATTACAATAAGTTTTTGTTGGAATCAACTAAATGAATATACATAATGTATAAGGATCTACAGAAGGATACGACACCGAAAAAGTATCATGAAAATACACAAAATGAAAGTAGAATAGCAACGAACAGTTTCTATGATTAATTTCCAAATAATATAATATCTACCATGTTAGCCACTGAGAAACTTGCCTTACATTTGTGAAAAGTAATCCGTCAGTTCTCTTTTTTTTCATTTTAAATTGTCTAGACCCTGTTTCGCCATCTCCGTATTTCTGACTTTGTTGCCGTTCTGAAAATTAGAGTTATCGCTCTTACAGCGCTACACCCACTTTGAGACCCCCCCCCCTTATTTTTTACTTTTCATAAATGCCTATGATTCCCACTTCTCGGTTTTAAAATGCCTTTGGTTCACTCAGCTCTAATCTGAAGATCGTCAGAGCCGCATTGCTATATTTTTTATTATAATTTATAATAAATCTTTGAACATAAAAACAATCTTTTTATTGTATCATTCATGATTGTCTCTGAATAGTTGATTGTCTCTGAATAGTTGAGATGTAACCGAAAAAATATAGACGTTTCCCGTCTATCACTGCTCAGAAAAATGAAAACGAAGTTATTTTAAATTTAAAAAAATAAAAAAAGCAAACACTTAGGTAATATAAAATAAAAAAGTAAAATTATATTAACGTAATAAATTCTTATTTATATAAAGAAAATTGCTTTAGTTATAAAACTTGACAACGTTGATTCTTTTGTGCAAATGACACGCATTATCCTCATTATAGTTTAATACTTCGTTGTTACAGAGCCAATTTTTTTTATCCAACTTTGATTGGCCTAGGTATACAGATTCATGAGATTAAAAAAAAATATCCTTGTTCTTAAGTGTCGCGACAGTGTTCGTAAAAATTCTTGTTGTTTAAGGTAGATAGCGGGTTTACTGTCTGCCTGAAAACATACTCTGAAAATTTTGTCAAATGAATCCTCTCGTTTCAAATTTTACTTTCTGAAATTTTTGTGAGATTCGTCTGCGTGGTTATATTGTTATCGTATTTCAAAGGCACTAATGTTGATGAGAACTGGTGACGCTATTACAATGAAATATATAGTAAATACGCCTTTCTCACCGGTAAACGTATTTCAAAACCATGCTTATAATAAGAAAACGGCGCAGACGAATTTTATATTACTCAACACCATGAATGTGAGATAAATTTAGAATCGATTTATTAAAAAAATTAATATGTGTTCTCGCTCATTTTCTCACAAAAAACTTTAAAGTTTTACAAATTTGTAACAAATGTATATAATTTCAGTAAGACGTTATATAACGTTAGAGCGACGTCATTATTTTCGTACGTCTCAGAATCACAATGTAATCAACAATTCACTGAAAATAAAACATGTTTTATCCGTATTTTCAATTTTTAATTGATTGACAATAAATATTCATGTAAACAATGTCATAATTTACCTGAATTATCACACTTTTTTTTTTAAAATGAAACACAGAGTCATGTTATTTGAATCAATTTTGACCTTTCATATTTTAACTTTATGTTAACTCTTAATTTAATTTAGTATTGATTAGTTATTGATTAATCCTTTACTTTTTATTACATATAAATAAATACTTTTACTATGGTGGCATATTTCTGCCCCTTGCGTGCAAGTTATTTTTCTATCAAATGTGTCGACATGCAAAATAGATATGTTAACATGCAACATAGCTATGTCAACATGCAACATAAATATGTTGACATGCAAGAAAATTGCAATAAAATAAAATCATAAAAAAATCTTCAAAAATCTCAAACATTGCCCACATGTGACATCCGAAATGCTAAATGCAACTTATTTATGTTGACATGCAACTTATTCATGCTGACATGCAACTTAGTTATGTTGACATGCAAGATAAATATGTTGACATGCAACTTATTTATGTTGACATGCAACTTAATCATGTCGAAATGCAACTTATTTATGTCGACATGCAACTTGGTTATGTTGACATGCAAAATAAATAAGTTATAAGTTGCATGTCGACATTACTAAGTTGCATGTTTACATAAATAAGTTGCATGTCAACATATTCATCTTGCATGTCAACATAACTAAGTTGCATGTCAACATAACTAAGTTGCATGTCAACATAACTAAGTTTCATGTCAACATAACTAAGTTGCATGTCAGCATAAATATGTTGCATGTCAACATATCTATCTTGCACGTTAGCATAAATAAGTAGCATTTAACATGTTGGATGTCACATGTGGGCAATATTTGAGATTTCTGAAGATTTTTTATAACATTTATTGATTGCAATTTTCTTGCATGTCAACATATTTATGTTGCATGTTGACATAACTATCTTGCATGTCAACATATTTAATTTGCATGTCGACATATTTGATAGAAAAATAACTTGTACACAAGGGGCAGAAATATGCCACTATACTTTTACAGACAAAACAAGGTTTAATGTTTGTTTTATTTTATGATGCATACTGATGGAAATACTTTTTGCTTGTTTGTAATTTGATACTGTAAACGTAATATTACAAGGTTTTTACGTCGAATCCTATTGTGACGTCAGCGAACCCGCGATCTACCTTAATGTCCCTCTTGAGAATTCTTCACTAATATGGAGACGCCACCACCCCAGACGTGCCGATGGAGGCTTGGAAATTATGACCTTTATACTTGGCAATGAGGATCATTGAGTACTGGTGGTGTGTCTTTTTCCTGCGACACGGGACCTTGGTTTATACTTTTACGGTCTCATCTAAAGGGTCGGTATTCACGTCTCACATTGGATCCATAAAGATTGAGGAAAAAATAATAAATGCCAAACTAAATTTTTTTTATTAATACTCAAATTGACATGTATACCAGGCCTTAATACCATAAACTGAACAGTCTTTGACAACTTTAAAATTTTGCGTTTTAGGAATGGCATGTTTGCATCACAATGTTTAGAATCTTAAAAATAAACATGAAAAAATTAAGTCTGATCATCAAAATTAACTCAGAAAATTTATTCAATTGATATTTTGACCGAAGTTTAATTTACAGTTTCATTTTATAAGTGAAGTTTACAGGTTTTTATTTGAAAATTGGAATATATAATAAGTACATGTACCATTGTCAAGTAGAAAAATTAATCAAAAAATCAAACTTTTTATAGAGGGGACAGGTTTTAAAGTGTGCTCAAGTGGTATCAAAAAAATATTTATATACTGTAGATCACTTTTTATCTTCAAGAACTTTATTTTCTCGTAATTACACAAGACAGTGTGCTCTCGAAAATGTCATTCTTGCATATGTCAATTTTCTTATAAATTATATTTAGTGCAATAACCACAATTCATGAAAATTGTGTCTCGCTTATAAAGAGGAAATGGCTGTCTCGCGAAAATGAGGTGTCGCAAAAATTAAGTAATCTTTTTTAAAATAATTATATAAATTAACATATTGGTTGTCATTATGGATAAAAGATGATGGATTAAAAACTTGTTATAATTGTAATGTATTATGCCAATAGTTACACATTTTATTGAAACATCAGTGAAACATTGCACAGTAATATACACTTTTTATTTAAAATTTTACAGCCACAATTCAATTAACATGATTGATTTAAATGTATAGATAACGTTTCCAATGATTAAAACAAATTGGACATACTTGATAATACTTGAACTGTATATCTCTTTATAATAAATAAATGTTCATTTTATACAAGAACAATATCTATAGAAATAAAACGCACAAGACTGGAACACAATATACTACACATTTAAATGGTACTACATTTGGAAAAAATATTTGCACGAATCACAGATAACATACATTGAAGTCCTAATGCAAAAAAACTTCACAATTACTTTCAGTATATACAGAAGTATTATATACAATTAATATCATGCAATCTGTTACAGTACAGTCCTATTCAACTTAAAGGTACTTGGACACAGATTTGAAGTTAATATTTTCTCATTTTTTCTGTATAATATCATGAATTATATATTTTAATAGCATTTCACACAAAAATTAATTAAACATCTTATTTCATTTAAAAGTTATTAAAACACCAAATTTTTTGGCGGATTTGATTGACTCATCCGTGCACTTTCACAAATTTTAACTTTATTCTTAATCCTTAGGAAAAGTGGCAATTTCGATGTGTTTTAATGAGAAATATTAAAACTTTTATCAAGAAAAATAATTTTATTCAGAGTAGAAATGTTAGAAAGCAAAACACTTTCACAAGTATCGTCATTCCGAACTAAGAGATGCGTATAGAGTTTAGCAAATCGAGCACACTCGTGTTATGTACACAGTTTTTGTAAACAGGGCTCGAGTTCTGTTATTGTTTATATTTAGAATTCACCGGGTGCGTTCAATCGTCACAGTCTGCTTACCACAACTGCACGGACTGACAATATATTGTGTGTTTGTTTTGCTTTCGAACGTGTCTACTCTGAATTTTCTGGATTATAGTATTAATATTTTTCATTTATACAAAACGAGATTGCCACTTTTCCTAAGGATTAAGAATAAAATTAAATTTGTGAGAGTGCAAGGATATGTCAATCAAACCCGCCGAAAAATTTAAAATTTCAATATCTTTTAAACGAAATAAGATTTTTAATTAATTTTTGTGTGAAATGCTATTAAAATATATAAATCGTAATATTATAGAGAAAATAATAACTTCAAATCTGTGTACAAGTACCTTTAATACATAATACTCCACATCCCAGAAAAAAGGAAAATCATTAATTGAGTGTTATAATACACTGTATATACTGATTCTAATTCAATAAGGTACGCCCTCCATGTGGAATAACCTTGAAGCATGTGTATTGTAAATATAAAAACAGGGCATGCTTTTTTTTTTCAGGAAACACAACACTAAATAAAACAGAAACATTTCCAAAGTTAGTCCATATGTTATAAGGTGAAAAATCATAAAATCGTCACATTTGTAGAGTTATTTATATTTACATATCCACTATACATAAGAGTTCCATGAAAAAAGTATTCTTTTACATGCATTTGTACAATTTTGTTCTTCAATGTTGAGTTAGTCCATTATTCATAAACTGAATTGATGGATTTTTCCGTTATTTCCCTATCATGACAAGAAGCACACGAGTATTAGGTTTGTTCCCGTTTTGCACACATTTGAATTACAGGTAATTAAAAAATGTGTGAAAAACGGGAATTTGACCAGGTGAGATAATTACTTAATTGCTATAGTCTTTACCATACTTAGCTTAGTAAGTATGTGAAAGGTGAACTTATCGTGAAAAAATAAGAGAATAGATACAAAGTAAATATATTTGATTATCTGTTGATCTTAATATAACATCTTCTTGGCTTGGGCATTATTTTCAAATTACTTCTTACTCACTATTTTCTTATCTATGTTATATCTTTAATTCATTTAGAATTTTATCAAGATTGAAAAGTATGTATTCTTTCTTTAAGAAATTGGACTTAATAATAAATAATATTAAACAAATATTAATAATTTATTCAATAAAATCAAATATTTTCACATAAATATATATAATATTTTAATAAAATGCTTATAAAATTGTATTAAACCTCTTAGGAATTCATTAAGCTAAATCAGGTATTCACAGGTAAATCCAGGTAAATCCAAACAAAATCAGACTATAATTGTAATCAAAACACACTTCACACCTATTGTTCTATACTAATTACCAAATGTGTGCAAAACGGGAACACACCGAGTATTAGTATATAGTACTGTATATTATTTCGGTGAGTGCGGTAAAGGTATCAGTGGTCAAATGACCCATTAGTTAATCGTATCAAAATCTTAAGAATGAAAGGCCTGTGATTTGATCATACAAAGTATAAGTATAAAAGCAACCACAAGTAAAGACTTTAATGTAATATGGAGATATTAAACAGTTTTCAGGTTTATTAGTTCAAACGAACAATACAAATGAGGAGCAGAACAAATATGGATCTTTTAAGCATAACAGATGAAATTTAATGACATTTAGGAGTTTGCATCTCCTTCCACAACCTGTCACATCCACCGCATGCTTTTGTGGTGACTGGAAAAAAATGAATACTAATCTAAGGCAATAAACAATTGAGTGTGTATACAATCTGGCCTAACAAGTATGAATGATAGATTGTCATTGTATTAGACCATAGAACTTGCAAAATGAAAATGATATCTTAAAATGAGAATCTTCTTCTTGTTTCATAAACTTGTTTGTCAATAGCTTTCCTTATTTCAGAAACTGTTGGTCGGAACATGCTATTGCTCTGAATCAACTCTGAGACGTAAAACCCATATACAAGTGAAACATAAGGATTTGTTGCTGCATAAGTAAGGGAAGCTGATTGAAAATTAAAAGTCATGTGTATCAAGGGGCCTAGTCAGTTAATCATTAAAATCTTTTTCCTGTAAAATAAAACAATCCGAATATGATTGATGCAAATGTTACCCATAGGAATTCTAACAGATTGTTGGAAGACGTGATCTCTAATAAGAGTCTTATAGGCCCTTATTTCTCATCTCGATTGAGGGGGAAAATAACAAATCATGTTCCATATTGAAAGTTTATATGGGAGTTGAATTTTAAAGATCCTGAGGATGCTTCCATATTAATTTTATAAATACTCCTATGTAAATCTTTGATTCTCTTTTGTTGCTCCTCTGTACCCCTTGGTTTTATGATATTTTGAACAAACCTGAACCTAAACTACCTGAGTTCGCTCCTATATTAATGACTAATAATTTTCTAATTTTCTGTATTAGAAATTTTTTCCCCCAAAAATTCATATGTAAACAAACCTTGATCCCTCATTGTGGCCGTGCCCTACCACCAGGTTTCATATTTTGCACGTTTTTTTTTTATTCAATATACCTGAGGATGCTTCCATATCATCATGACTAAACATAGCTTCGCCGTTCTTCAGTAGAGGTATTTTTAAAAGAATTCCTTTAAAATTTTGATCAACCATCGTGGTCCCACCCTACCTTTGGTGTCATTATTTAAAAAAAACAAGATGTATTTGTGAAACAGTATGCGCCCGGTGGCAAAAAAATTTGAAAAGCTATTTTAAGCAGATAGGTAACAGTCAAGGACACATGGTCATTGACCTTGGTGTCATTTAAAAGAATTTGATTAGTGAAATATGCATTCTTAATATGAATTCTCTATCTCTTATGGTTCCAAATTTATGGCAAAGGTATAAAAAAAACTATTTTTAGCATATAAATCACAGTCAAAGTCATAAGATCATTGACCTTGATGTCATTTGAAAGAACTTAATTAGTGGAGAATGCATATCACACACATGATGTCTTTATCTCTAATTGTATAAAAGATATGGTGATGGTTCAAAAAAGCTATTCTAGCATATACCGTATGTCACAGTCAAGGCCACCAGGTCATTGTTATTGGTGTCATGTGAAGGACCTTTAATAGACGTAATGATCAACGATGGTGTCAGACTGGGCCGTAGCAGCAATACTAACACCCAGGGTGACAAGTTGCAATGAGAAACAGGGCCGTCATAGTGAGACTTACTCTGTCACTCTGGAGCACAAACTCTAACCGTGCACCATTCAGCCAACTTGTGACAATGTCATGTAAAATGCGAAATAAAATCAAAGCATTTTACAGAGAAAAAAAACAGATAAATGAGCTGATTTTTATTTTTATTATTATTATCTTTTATATAATTTATATGCAATTTTCATAGGTTATTTCATATTCATCAAAGAGATATAATTTATAAATCTCATTAAAGCAATAATTTTGTTCAAGTTTGTTGATTATTTTATGTCTGAAATATGACAGAAGTTGCATCTAACTTAAAAAAATATTCTTTAAGAAGTTTATAATTAATTCTATTAATTTTAAGTGAAAACCAACAGTAAGAAACTAATTTCATCCATCTATTATGATAACTTGAAAAATAAAGATGATATTTTAACAATACAATTATAACTTACAAAATAAAACAGTCTTTATAATCAAAAAGAACCATAATAACTGCCTATATACAAGCACATATATGATCTATTTAGTTACATACAAAGATGTCTATTCCGAATATCTAATTTTCTTTACTTTCCCTTTCCACTCAGCAACAAACAGATTATTTTTATTCACACATAATCCCCATGGATCCTTCAGATCACAATTATCTATATAACGGAGGAACTGACCGTCCTGGTCTAGTATGTGGATACAGTGGTTATCACCGTCTGCTGTCAAAATCTGACTCTGGCTGTCTGTTGTGATTCCATAAGGTTTAAATGGTTTGATCTTTGTAGTAGAAGGATGACCAGTGTATCTAAATCGAAGATTACCAGCCTGATTGACCACCACTACAGCACCAGCTCCAAAGTCAGCTACACAGATATCCAGGTTTCTGTTCTCACTGATGTACTTAATTTTTCTATTTGCTGAATACAGAGGTTTACCCTCCTCATCAGACTGGATTGTTTGTTTCTCTATGGAGCGTAAGTAACGGACAACTTTGGATTGTGTTTTTTCATCACTGTACATGGTAACCAGGAGATCACCAGAGGAGGTGACACAGAGTTGTTTAGGTACCCAGCCCTGTAGTCTGATCTCCTCTATCTGTCCATTCCTTACTTTATTCACTGTCTTTGTTGTCCCATCACAGTACACTAGATCTCCATCAACTTTCACTGCTATATCAGCTGGCCATTCCTTTGATTTTGTTTTGATTGTCTTGATAAGTGAACCTTGAATGTTAAAACATTTCATATCACTGACTAGTCCACTTGTCCAGATTTCTTCTTCACTGAGACAGGCAACAGAGCGGAGTGTTACAACGCAAAATGTAATAACAACGCGAAATGTAATAAACCTGTGTTATAACATTTTGCGTTATTACATTTTGCGTCGAAATCAACGCAGAATGTAACAACGCAAAATGTAACAACACATTTTGGAGAATTATTACATTTCGCGTTATTACATTTTGCGTCGAGATCAACGCAGAATGTAATAACGCACTTAAGAAATGAATGTAATATTTTTTCCTTTGATCGATGTATCAAAGAAAAATTTGGACGGAAAACTTCATCAATGCGCGTAGCGCATTGATGAAAAAGTTTTCTGTCCAAATTTTTCTTTGATACATCGATCAATGGAAAAAATATTACATTCATTTCTTATCATTTAATTATGATTTTAAATTAATAAAATGAAACTCATCCACCTTTCTATTAAATTAACGCATCAAAAACAGTGCGCACGAATACATAACAACGTTAACGTTGCTGAAATTCAAAATGGCTCAAACGAAAAAACGTTCTAAAATATTGTTGTGGCATTACCAACATTCTCTGAAATAATTAACAGTTCAGTTCTTTAACACAAAAAAACTTACCTGTTGTGTTATCCCAATCTGTATATTTTCCCCGGTAAGTTACAGTGTATCTAAGTTTGTAAATGTAAAGGGAAGCTACTCAAATATCCTAACATGCAGTGTCTTTTTTTTTTCGATCATTCGTTTCCCAAAATTTAACAGATTAACGGTTTTCCTCTCTTTGGTAGCATAAAAAAATGTTTCTTCAGAATTCTATTGTTCATCCAGATATCTCAAAGCCAAACATTTAACAAAAGCATGTCGATTTCTTTCCTTCTTTCCCAAAACTGTATTGTTATGCAGACGATTTGATTTGTTTAGCAAGGGGGGATAATTCAAAAAGAAACGAAAGTAGAAAATAAGTCAGGAACGAAACGGACAGGATTCAAAATTCAGGAAAATATTTATTAAAGTAAAACTAAAAGTATTTAATTATTCCTTCAAGAAGTAACCTGGAAGCGGGAATGTAGAGACTGCCAAAGTAGTTCCGGCTGCTTAGTGCCAGCGAACTCTAGATTTTATTGATGCAGGTATCAAAAGAATTTTTAAACCAATCAGAATCAAGTATTTTATAGAAATTAAATGATAATGTAATAACACAATTTTTGGATTATAACATTTTGCGTTGTTACATTTTGCGTCGAGATTAACCAAAAGACAGGAACGCAAAATGTAATAACTCATTTTTTCGTTGGACAGATTTTCAATAGTGTAGTAGCTGATGAAAAGAAAATAAAACAAAAGAATTGATTAGATCAATTTCTTACAATTAATATTTTTTTAGTATATTGATTAAATTAGTTACATGTATTCCCAATCAGTTTGAGATCAACGCAAAATGTAATAACGCAAAATGTAATAATCTAAAAATTGTGTTATTACATTTTGCGTTGATCTCGACGCAAAATGTAAAAACGCAAAATGTAATAATCCAGGTTTATTACATTTCGCGTTGTTATTACATTTCGCGTTGTAACAGCGGAGTTTTTCATACCCAGTATCTATAGTAGTGATAAGTTCTGGTTCTTCCAGCAATTCTCTGTTTGATGTTTCTGGTTTTTTCAGTTTGTAGCCATTTTCTTCTGATGTGGTAGATAAAGATACAAGAGATCCAAACAACTTATTAATCTGTTCTCTATCTACTGGTTTTGGATTAAACATTGGCAGTGATACCTGAACTTTGGCAGGAAGTTTACTGAATTCTTTGTTTCTGGAGCTGTATTGAAAGGTCAAGGACACTTCATTTGATTCTTCAATTTCCTTCAGGTTGAGCAGAGTTAGTTCAATAAGGGACTGTATTTGTTTCACTTCATCTGTATGTTTCTTCAGAATGTCAAAGTGTTTTCTTTTCAAACCTTTTATTTCTTTGTTCATGGCAATGATGACATTGTCAATTTCTCTGTGCCATTGTTTTCCATGTTCTTTCACGGCTGTTGTAAGTTTCTTATATTCTCCATCCAAATTTGCTATCTGTGTTTCTAGATTATTTGTGATTTCTTCGTATGTTGGAGAAAGAATGTTTTCTAATTCCTCTGTATCTTTTGCGATATCTTTTTTCTTTGAGTTGTATATTTCGGAGAGTTCTAAAAAAACTGTGTCCTTTATGTCGACCTGACGTAAAACATGAAGGACAGACATGAATGTCACATTCCTTGCATTGTAAATCACAAGTTTTGGTTGGGTGTGTTGCACACCTTGGATAAATCAAGGTGGATTTCTTTTTTTGGAATAGGACAATTTTATGTTTTTCGTATTCAGCATCAATGTGTTCTCCAATACATGGTTTACAAAGGTTGACATGACAGAAATCACAATACATCTGTACTTCAGCTGTCTCACAAATATCACATCTGATCACATCCTGGGCACTGAGGCGAGGATCCATATTTTATACAGATGACTTATTATCCAAAAATTGTTTTGACATTAAAATTAGGTCTGCCTTTAATACAATTATATTGATTTAAGCTGCTAAATGAAAAGTTACAAGCAGAAAATTTGGAAATCTCTTTTTAAGAACTGTTTTAATTGCATATGTACAGATTGTACTTATTAGATATTTTATAAATATTCAATTGCAAATGACACCTTAAAAATGCTCAAATTGAAAATAAATTTGCAAGAATCAAGTTCTATAATAAGTTTCCAGACAATCTAGCTTCAAGGAAACTTACCTTACAATACGAATGAAATGACAAATAAATCATTCTTCAGTACTTTATCTGTATATTTACATATAGATGAATTACAACTGACGAGACTTTACAGGTCATACAGGTGGAGTTTGTTGTCGATCTTTAAAAATAGAGTTATCTTTCGTGCATCGTTAATGTACTTGGAGCTTTGACTTATATACCCCACTACTTGTTAAAACTTTTTTTTTTAATCTGATTCAGAGCATCTGTGGTTGGAACTGCTATTCAGATTCGAAATCCTTCTCTTTACACTTAAACGTTATAATCAATTATGAAATGCATAATTAATAGGTATATACCTTCATGACCAAGGAATGCTAATTTTTTAATAAAAAACAGAAAACAACTATTGGTTTAAAATAAACAAGTAAGTACATGTATTCAGATTAAGAACTTGATTTAACAGAAGTATTTTCATAAACGGTTAAGTCGTAATAATAAAATTGTTTTATTTTATTTATAAGTATATCAATTTTACTTTTACTTATGTAACTATAAGTATAATTTATATAATCATAATTGAATATATTTAAAACTTGAAATTTCCATGAATAAAGATATACTTTTTCTTTAGTTCTGACTTGTTAAAAAGGTCTATCTAAGAACTTTAAAAACGTCCGTCTATAGTTCTTATTTTGTCAAACGGTTTTTAACAATGTTTTGAAAGCTGTCTTTCTTTTTTATTTTTATTTTAGTTATCTTTTTAAAAAAAATATTTTGTTCACATCCTGACAGAGTAATGTAAAAGTAAAATCCTTCGTTCTACAATTAATTACGTCATTTAAATTTTGTTTGTAACAGTTACACGCCATATAAAATAATCGAAAAATTATTTTATAACCTGTGGTTATTTAGATAATCATGGCTTACGTCAAAAACGTATCAATCCGCTTGAGTTGACTTTTTTTAAAACTTAAGATTTATTTAAAGACATTTTTTTAAAGGAAAAACTGTCTAAATTATTATTACACTCATAGATGGAAAGTTAGATCATAAGGAATGAATTTAATGCCATGGCTACCCAAATTAAACTGATATAGTTGAAACAGCTTTCTTTTTTTTTTAAATTAAAACCGCTTCACAATTTATAATGCTTTAACTTCCCAAATTTGGGTCATACTATTATTGTCATGAATTTTTTGAGATAAAGTTTTTCATTTTTTTTATTATAATCTAATGATTATTTTTTTTAAACAAGTTTTTCTCAAGTTTTGACCTTTTTGACTAGTAATTCGTAATTGATCTTTCAATCCAACAGGATTAACATATAAGTGAAGTGACAAGAAATACTTTTCGTAATTATTTACGATTGATGAAATTGTAGCTACATAACATCAATTCATTAACGTTATGAACTCTAAGACTGAGAAAACATGTTTTATGCTTTGATATTTAAGCAATGAAGCATTATTTTTTGATAGATATCTCATAACTGCAACGGTGTGTGCAAACAATTGAAAAATGTGTGTTAGTGCGTTATTAAAATTAGTTTGCACACACCGTTCCAGTTATGAGACTATATTTTCAAAAAAATAATGATTTATTTCTAATGTTTACATGTTTTAAACTCTCTGTCCTTACAGCGAATGTGATTTATATTTCAAAATGCATTTACTTATACTCTTTCTTCTCCATGGCATTTAATCTTCCACCTCTGATGTTTTGGAGGTTCGTGTTTACTCTGCTCCTATTTTGTATTGTATTATAGACTTTTGATCTTAAAATACTGTTCGTTATTTGCACAGGTACAACTAGTGTAACTGCTTTTGGTCAACATGACTGTGATTTTTAATTTTCCCTTGTCACGTTGCACAACCTCGGCGTTCAACGTATGTGACGTCAAAATAAAACACATACTTTAAACCTCCTTCCCGTGATATGGTTTTTTGAATGCCTTAGATTTCAATATACTTTATGTGCAAAATTAAGTGTATTGTTAATATTGATTAATGAAAAAATAACTGAAGAGAGTTGAATCTTATTTGTAAGACAGTAGTTCAAAGGCAACATTATTCATAGCAACTCTTTAAATTATACAATTAATGCCAAAAAAAAAAAAATTAAATCCGAAAAATTATCAACCGGATAAGTTCAAAGGTTACATTCATTAATCAACATTCACAAAGTCAATGGAATATACATACACAAAATATCTCTATTTAAGGTATTTGATTTTCTTAACCTTTCCCTCCACCTCAGCAACAAATAAATAATAAGTTTTATCCACACATATCCCGTGAGGATACCTCAGAGCACAGTTATCTATATAACGGAGGAATACTCCACCCTGGTCTAGGATATGAACACAGTGGTTAAAACATTTTGCAGTAATGATCTGACTCTGACTGTCAGTAGTGATGCCACAGGGTTCAAATGGTTTGCTCTTATTTGTAGTCAAGTGACCAGTGTATCTAAATCTAAGTTTTCCATCTTGATTGAACACTACAGCACTAGCTCCCCAGTCAACCACGCAGATATCCAGGTTTCTGTTCTCCCTGACGTATTTAATTTTGCTATTTTCTTAATTGCCTTTGAACTACTATCTTACAAATAAAATTCAACTCTCTTAAGTTATTTAAAGAGGTTTACCCTCCTCATCAAACTGGATTGTTTGCTTCTCTGTGGAGCCTGAGTAACGGACAACTTTGTGTTCTATCATTACTGAACATGGTAACCAGGAGGTTACACAGAGTTTACAAGGACCCAGCCCTGTAGTCTGATTATCTCATCTAATCTGTCTGTTCGTTCTTTACTTTATCCACAGTCTTTGTTTTTCAAAAGAGAAAACACGATCACCATCACCTGTCAGTGCTATATCATTTGGTGCTCCCCCTGATTTTTGTTAATATTGTCTTGATAAGTGAACCTTGAATGTTTTTAAAGCATTTCATATCAATGACTGTTCCACATGTCTTGAGATATTTGGAAATTCATCCTAGAAACCGTTTGTTGCTATTCTACTTTAATATATCTTGTCAAGGTAGTTACTGAGAAACTTTATTAACATTGGTGGAAACCATTCGTCAGTTCTCTTTTTTATTTTTGTTGATCGCGACTCTGTTCTCTGATCTGCATATTTTTGAGTATGATACGGTAATTTTCAAACATAAAAAAAATTATTGCACAAATCACAGATATACATCGAGGTCCTTATGCGAAAAAAACTTTACCTTTACTATCAGTATACTGAATACAGCAATATTATATACAATGAACATCATGTGATCTGTTACAGTACAGTCCTATTCAACCTTGATATCTCATACTCCACATCCCAGATAGCCGAAAAAACATTTACTGATTGTAATACACTGTATATACATATCCTTTTTCAATAAGTACGCCTGTCCTAGTGGAATAACTCTGAAGCATGTGTACTGTAAACGTGATAACAGGGATTGCATTTTTTCACAAAACACAACATCCATTCAAGCAGAAGAATTCCTTAAGTTAGACAATATGTAAATATTCAAGGGATAAAAAACTGTACAATATTCACCTTTGTTATATATGTAGATATCCACTATTTCACAAAAGTTTTTCCTTGACAGAAAAAATCCTGTGTATGTTTTTGTATAATTTTGTTCTTCAGTGTTGGTTCAGAACCATTTTTATTTCCTTTCATGTAAAGTGATATACTTTACAAAATATGGAATAAACACCTCAGGGATGAGGTCCACATATTTACATCTATAAATATTGAGGGTAACTGGAATATGGTGCCTCATATATCACGACAAAAAATCCATCTCTAGTCTTGGAATAAGAAGTTTTACTTCACCCTGAAAAACGGAATCCAAGACAAATATTTAAACAAATTACAAATGTACTTTACTGAAACTGAAATGGCCCTATTTTTGGAGAGTTCTGCTTGATATATTCATTACTGCAGACCCATTTTTTAAAAATTAATTATTTATGATTTATTAGATTTATTTAAGCTATGGACATACATTTGATCTTTTTTTTAATTAGATATTGTAACAGTTTAGTATACATGTACTTAAAGTTCTTTAAAACATCCATGGATATCATTGATATATAATAATTATTATAAATGCATTTGATGGTACATATGTGTTTAAGGCTAATTCATGAATTAATGATTGTGCTAAATTTTGAATACGCTAGATTAGGTTCAAATACAGTATTTTGCCGTCCATTTAGGCAATGTAAATAGGCAAAATTTTCGCTGGTCTCAATTTCAAGGACTATTTACAACAATTATAACGAATTTTTCTTGTGAAAAAGAACATGGTTAGTAGTATTTTGAGAAAGCAGTTTGAAAAACGAGAGAAATAAATCGAGAAACAGCACAATCGTTTGTGCGCAATAAATAAACACTTTTCTCAATAGGTGGCACTGTAGCTCTCTGGTCTGTCAATTTATTATTTTTTTTTCCGAGAGCTATAGGATCAGACAAAAAAAGGATCAGACACCATGACAGACTATTATTAAACTTTCCAATGACAGTTTTGAAAAGCTAAGTTTTTAAGGACTTAGTTTTAACATTGACTTCAAGGTATAAAAAAAATGATGCAAAATGAATGCAGTAGCTGCACTACTGTTCATTTTCAGCCAGCTAGTTTCTGAAAAACAAAATATCCAAGCTAGCACACCTAAGCCCGAAATGAATCATGCAGTTACAGAGTCGGCGTTGTTGTAAATGCTGTGTTGATGAATCACAAAGTTGTTGGTGTGACATAATTGTGATTGTAAGGGAGATAAATCTGATATTTATAGTCTAATTGTCACAGGACGGCAATTTTTTTTATCAGATGAAACAATGCTTATGTCATCATAATTTTTTCTCTGTCGTGGTTATTTTTTATTATCTGATGATTTTTGCGTTAATTTCACAGTATTTTTGATAATCGTTATTGCTGTCTTTAGTGTGTAAAGGTTAAATCGTGAATCATTATTCATATTTCACCAGTTTCTTTGGACTGACCACAGGTAGTTCTGTCTGTCAGCCGGTCTAAGCTTGGTACAAGATTTTAAATCTGCGACAATTATTCTCTCTATATATTTTGAATTTGTGATCAATATAGCAGCGCTGTGCTTTATTTTGTTCTTCATTTGTATCTGTGAAGTGCAGAAATTCTAGATAGCATCAAGATGCTAAATGATTGATTTTTTTATCACTGAATTCTTGTTTACTTTTTGGCACTTTAGCATCTGAGTTAAACTTGCTTTATAAATTATTAGCCTTTAAACATGTTTCACACACACACAGTGTCTTATAAAATCATGAAGAAAAAATAATTAGTAAATATTCCTTTTATGACATTGATTTTCTGTTGTTTTAAAGAAATCTGCCTTTTTGTGACAAAAGTTGATTGTAAAATTTTAATTGGAGTTAAACTATGTTCTACATGAAGTTTATTTTAAAATGCTTAACGGATTAATTAAAGTTCCATTTGTCTAAGTAAAACATAAACCTAAAAATTTATAACTGAAATAATATTCCAGAAATTCAGCATATGTTCTGAGTAACTGTTTTATTACCTAGTACAGAGCTGCCAACCCTTACTATTTCTATCTATATTCTTCCGATTTCAGTTTGTTTTTCTTGTTCCAAGTATATAATACCGGTATTTTCATAGCTGGCAGTCCATAGTTTCTACATTATAATATATTCATAATTCTTACAACGTTTTCTTGTATCATCGTTTCGGTTTTAGAAGGCTAATCACATTCATGTCAATGTTTTAAAGTAAACAAAATGTAAACAATCATGACTCAGATTGCATGTTTATTTACAAAACATCTTCAGCATCAGGGGGCTTAGGGGGTCCCTTGACCCCGCCGTACTATTTGTCATTTCAGAATGTTGGCAGCTCTGCTAGTTAGCAGTCATTTTTATGCCTAAAATTTAACTATAAAAGCATTTTCTTTCTATACAAAATATTCAAATTTTGTATATTTTACAGATCTCCAAGATATCCAGAAAGATACCTTATAAAGAAAATTGTTGGCCTGTAAGGTGATATTGTGAAGTAGGTTTATGATCGTATACATTTTATATATTGAGTAATTTTGGGCCATGAAGAACTAAGTGTGATATATATGACTACATGTACATGTTTTGGTATAAAAAGGTGAAGTTAGAAAATAAAACGCTACATGTGTCAACTTCAATTTCTAAAACAGAGTAAAACTATATTTTTCTCTTTTAAGGTAATAAGAAACAATAAATTGAATTTTTGTTCTTTCTGCTTTTGTCTGTCATTATCTGTCCTGCTGGAAGAGGGCGAAGTATATTTTGCATCGGACTCGAGATTCGATTGAAATTTTTATAAAGTTTACAAATTATAAGAAGGAAAATTATTTTTTTTTGTTTAAATCCTTTTTGACTGAAATAACGTTAGTATTTGGCTGTAAGAAATTTTTATAATTTATTTTTTACACTTGTGAATCTATCCATTGATTATTATAATTGTATAATTTAAAAATTATATAAATTACTTACAGCCAAATACTAACGTTATTTCAGTTATTCAAAAAGGATATAAACTCTTCTTCTCTGCTTCATGGTATTAAATAAACCAACTGTGTAAGTAAATAGTTATGATGAACAAGAGTGCTTCTTCCAAAATTTGAAATTTATGACCCCAGGGTCAGGCATTAGGGTGGGGCTCTATTGATAATATAGTGAAATGCATTATTTCTTTGAAAATCTTCTTCTCTGCTCCCAGGTATTAAATAAACTAACTGAGTACCTAGCTATAAGGAGCAAGAATGCTTCTACCAAAATTGTGAATTTGATGGCCCCATGGTCAGGGGTTATGGTGTTAGGGCATGGCTCTATAATGATTATATTTGAAATCTGCTCCTTGGTATTAATCAAACATTTTTCATAAGCAAGTGTGCCTTTTCAAAAAATTTGCAATGTGTAGACCTAGGGTAAGGATTCATGTGTACTAGAGGCACTTCCGATTAATGCTGAATATTACTGATAAGTTGAAATGCCTTTTTTGTTCCCCTACCCTGCTTTTGGGGTATTAAGTAAACAAACTGATTAATTGCGAAATGTTTAGTTATGATTAGCAATGGTGCCTCTTTCAAAATTGTGAATGCCATAGCATCTAGCTTAAAACATGGACCAAATTCAATCATTTGAAAGTTAATTGTTGCATGATACTCAGGTGACCTATAAGGCCCATGGGCCTCTTGTTTATAACAAGGCATGATATATATTTATAGTTCAGTTATATTCAGATGTAGGACGTTTTATGCCATGATTTTAGCTTCCATGTTCCAAAGGTTTAAATGTTTTTTTTGTCCAATGTTATTCCAACATTTGTCTATCAACATCTAACTTTTTTTTAAATCTCAGTAATTCTGAATACTATAGTAAGCAGAATTTTTAGCGAGGATTTAATTTTGGCATTTTTCAGGAGGGTGTTGAGATCGCTAAAATTGAATATCGCATCTTAAATTCGCTAAAAGCACATCTCGTTAAAAATAAAATACCAACTTTTAAAGAAAAATCTCTAAATTTTACTCATCCAAAGGACGGGTCTCTACGTCCTATAGTGAGGTTGTAACCCATGACGTTATGATCAACTCCTAACTCACCAACTCTGGAGTAGACACTCTACTACTCTGCCACTCAGGCAATTAGTGCTAAATATAAGCACATGTCGGTCCATAATGCTATATAAACTCAAAGTCAAAGCATTTTAGAGAAAAAAAACCAGAAATCTCTCTAAAAATAAAATATCAACTTTGAAGGACAAATCTCTAAATCATTTTACTCACGCAAACACGTCTTTTTTCGGTATTTATAAGATTTATTTACACAAAACAAATATTCCACGGAAGATAGCAATAGTTGAGCTTTGTCTTGTTCATTTGTCCGTCTGGCATATACGTCTAGTTTTCTCAAACACTTCGAAACTGTTCGACAGATTTGAAATTTACGTTGGTCGAGTGGTTAAAATATGCATGATTTTCACAATCTACGACTTGTGTAGGGATTCCGACAGTTGAAACTGCAAAAGCAAACATTTATCTTCAATATGCAACAATTAAAACTTGTCTAGATTTTATAAGAATTAATAATAAAGACATTTTCTCTTCACGGAATAAAGGGGGGAGTCGTTTCTAGAAAAACACAACGCATGGGGAAGTGGCACAATTGAATAGTACTATCATTTTAAATTTCAACTTTTCGTTTGCTAAATGCTTCCTTACACTTTTTTGATAATTTTAGTAAAATGCATTTAAAAAATTGCTCAATATATGCAATGTGTACAAGTAAAACCAAAAACGTAACATGTATTTATCGTTCTCTATTGTGAAGAACATGAGCATACCAGGCTGAAGCTAGCAGCCACTAAGCGCGTAGAAGCTAGCAGCCAATAAGGAAATTCATCAAAGAACTGAGAGTACTCAGACGCAGTACTGTTTTAAATACTTTATTTTAGATAATTAATGGTTAATGATTAGAAAATTAATGCAACAATTAATTACATAATAAATCAGATACTCAGAGGCAGAAAGGCTCACCTAAACAAAAAAATTATTTAATTAATTAGGGCAGTTATTATACGCCTTATCCTTGAAGTGTTCATCAAATGATTATTGGGGCAAGGTAGAGGGGCCCTAGGGCTATCATTTCCCACTTTCAGAATGGGGCTGTAGTGGCACCACTTGGTGGTACCAAGTGCGTGGGGCATATTTCCAGCATTCATATTTTATTCATTGTCAGCCTGCTGAACAAACTAACACTGGAGATGGGTAAGGGGCCTTAGGGGGTATCCCTTGACAGATTTCTGCAGGGTCCTAGGGGCTGGAAGGGTCCAGTTAGCTAACCTGAACTTTGATGTTTTTCATCATTGTACATTGGGAGTGGCATCACTTGGTGGTGCCACTACAGCCCCATTCTGAAAGTGGCAAATGATAGCCCTAGGGCCCCTCTACCTTGCCCCAATAATCATTCGATGAACACTTCAATGATAAGGCGTATAATAGCTGCCCTTTTCCCGTTTCCCAAGGAACAATGATGAAAACATCAAAGTTCAGGTTAGCTAACTGGACCCTTCCAGCCCCTAGGACCCTGCAGAAATCGTCAAGGGGTACCCCCTAAGGCCCCCTACCCACCCCCAGTGTTAGTTTGTTCAGGAGGCCGACAATGAATAAGATATGAATGCTGGAAATATGCCCCACGCACTTGGCACCACTTGGTGGTGCCACTACAGCCCCATTCTGAAAGTGGCAAATGATAGCCCTAGGGCCCCTCTACCTTGCCCCAATAATCATTCGATGAACACTTCAAGGATAAGGCGTATAATAGCTGCCCTTTTCCCGTTTCCCAATGTACAATGATGAAAAACAGCAAAGTTCAGGTTAGCTAACTGGACCCTTCCAGCCCCTAGGACCCTGCAGAAATCTGACAAGGGGTACCCCTTATGCCCCTTACCCACCCCCAGTGATAGTTTGTTCAGGAGGCCGACAATGAATAAGATATGAATGCTGGAAATATGCCCCACGCACTTGGCACCACTTGGTGGTGCCACTACAGCCCCATTCTGAAAGTGGCAAATGATAGCCTTAGGGCCCCTCTACCTTGCCCCAATAATCATTTGATGAACACTTTAAGAATAAGGCGTATAATAACTGCCCTTTTCCCGTTTGCAATGTACAATGATGAAAAACATCAAAGTTCAGGTTAGCTAACTGGACCCTTCCAGCCCCTAGGACACTGCAGAAATCTGACAAGGGGTACCCCCTTAGGCCCCCTACCCACCCCCAGTGTTAGTTTGTTCAGGAGGCTGACAATGAATAAGATATGAATGCTGGAAATATGCCCCACGCACTTGGCACCATTTGGTGGTGCCACTACAGCCCCATTCTGAAAGTGGCAAATGATAGCCCTAGGGTCCCTCTACCTTGCCCCAATAATCATTTGATGAACACTTCAAGGATAAGGCGTATAATAACTGCCCTTTTCCCGTTTCCCAATGTACAATGATGAAAAACATCAAAGTTCAGGTTAGCTAACTGGACCCTTCCAGCCCCTAGGACACTGCAGAAATCTGTCAAGGGGTACCCCCTAAGGCCCCCTATCCACCCCCAGTGTTAGTTTGTTCAGGAGGCCGACAATGAATAAGCTATGAATGCTGGACATATGCCCCACTCACTTGGCACCACTTGGTGGTGCCACTACAGCCCCATTCTGAAAGTGGGAAGTGATAGCCCTAGGGCCCTTATACCTTGCCCCATTAATCATTTCGTGAACACTTCAATGATTAGGCGTGTAATAGCTGATCTTTAATGGCGTTTTTGGGATAAAATGCAAAACAGCCAAAGTTTAGAGTAGATAACTGGCCCTTTCCTGTCCCTGGGACCTTTTGAAACTTTGACAAGGGATTCTCCCTAAGACCCTTAACTTAATGATCAATAATTGATGACGAATGATTGCTTGAAATATGACCCATGCACTTGGCATCACCTGGTGGTACCACTAAAGCCCCTTCTGATAGCAGGAAATAATAATCCTAAGGCCCTTCTATCTTGCCCTAGTAATGCTGATCACTTTTTAAATCATGTGTATAATACCTGCCTGTAATATCAAAATTTGGAACCACTTAGTGGCACCACCACCACTTATTACTGATAGTGGTAATTTACAGTCTTATAGATTCATTAAGTTATCCCAGTAATAATGTTCGAAACATACGTCAACCTAGTTTACACTAGTGCCATATTTCTGTTTACAATCGTTATATATTAATCAAATTTCAGGTTAGCTTATTGGCCCTGTCATAATCTTGAAGTCCCTGAAAGAGTTGAAAAGGGATTCTTCCCGAAGGAGTTAACCATCTCCTAGTGCTTGTTTTTTCAATTGGATAAAAATTATAAAGTAATGTATTTCTTATTTTTCGGTTTTAAAAAAGAAAAAAAAATTGTTCAGGTGAGCCTTACTGCCTCTGAGTATCTGATTTATTGTGCAATTAATTGTTGCATTAATTTTCTAATCATTAACCATTAATTATCTAAAATAACGTATTAAAAACAGTACTGCGTCTGAGTACTCTCAGTTCTTTGATGAATTTCCTTATTGGCTGCTAGCTTCTACGCGCTTAGTGGCTGCTGTTATTGGCTGCTAGCTTCAGCCTGGTCATGAGCATGCATATACCAGTCCTCCATATACTTTACTACATGTACATTTTATATAGTTTCTGCACGGATGAGCAGTGGCATATTTAAAAAATTCAGCACTTTAAATGAAATACATGTACCGTTAGGCAGTTAATTTCGAAGAAGGAAAAAAACTACAAATACGGAAAAGTGGGTTAGGAAAGTGGACTTTAGCTTCGCGACTTTCCTTCACGCATAACATATATAAATTATTCTAAAGAACATATTTTGTGATGACGGCATGATATTTAAATATTTAAATATTTTTATAGCTCTTTTAAAATATATATCATTAGAGCTTAAGACCTTGCCCTTACCCGGAATAAAAATATGGAAAATACATTTCACAAAACACGTAGTATGAAGAATCTTCTGGACAACGTTTTGTTGTAGAATAGTTATGTTTCCTAATATATAAATAAAATGGTAACCTCCTTCCTCAAACCTATTTTTTTTTCCTTGTTAAAATTTTTCAGGTAAGTTGTTTATAATTCTCTTTTATTTTGGTCATTCTTTTGAAAAAAATTGTTGTTGTAAGAAAAACTTTACTAAAAATGTAGAACCTTTCTTTACTGTTTTCCTGAGCGGTTATATAAATCACTGCTTGACCGTGGAACGAGATGTTGGACCTGTCGATGAGATATTGCACCGCTTACGTCTCAGTGTGGGTGGGGTCAGTCGTCAGAACTTTACGGAAATGACCAAGTTTAATTATATAAATTGCAGTTCGGGTCATAATAAACAGTAAAAGTTAAATTAAATCATTTATCGAATGTGTTCTCGGTCGAAAATGCGTTTTGTCGACCCCTCGAAAATTATTTGCCTTCGGCCTAACAGCCTTGGGCAAACATTTTGGTTCTTCGATCGGTCTTCGATGTGATGTAAGAAAAAAACATATTAAAGGGGGGCCTTTTTCCCTGGCATATATGTACGAAGATATATGATCGAATTGTGCATGTGTTTTGCTGATTTTTTTTTTTCGAGAACCGATAAAGCCACAGAAAACAATCTCTTGTCAAAACTTCAAATTATAAAGAAATTAACTAAACATCGATTTATAGATATCTATGAATGAATAAAAATGTATTGGTAGTATTAAAAAAAACCCAATAAAAACAGCACCAAGTATGCATTAGACTTTATTTTACATCTCCCCCATGCGTTGTGTTTTTCCAGAAACGACTCCCCCCTACGTAACCATTATTGTCTGAAGAGAAAATGTCTTAATTATTATTTTTTATAAAGTCTAGACAATTTTAATTGTTGCATATTAAAGATAAACGTTTACTTTTGCTGTTTTAACTGTCGGAATAACTACACAAGTCGTAGATTGTGTAAATCATGCATATTTTAATCACTCGATCTACGTAAATATGAAATCTGTCGAATAGTTTCGAAGTGTTTGAGAATACTGTAAATCACTTTTTATTCGCGAGAACTTTATTTTCGCGTAAATACGCGAGACAGTGTACTCGCGAAAATTTAATTATCGCGTATAATAGTATTCTTTAAGATTATATAGAGCATTCGTCAACATTTTGTCTCGCTAATCAAGAGTCAATGACTACTAGTATCTCGTGAAAATAAGGTGTCGCGAAAATTAAGTGATCTACAGTACTAGAGGTACTAGTATATGAAACTTGGACAGAGGACCAGTACAAAGCTTAACTATTGCTATCTTCCGTGGGATATTTGTTTTGTGTAAATATATCTTATAAATACCGAAAAAGGACGTGACCCACATCTCTTCTGACTCCGACGCGGTGAAAATCTACTCCCCCATACGTTGAAAACGACTCCCCCATACTTTTCAGCGACACCCCCGCGTTACCCGTTGTATACGGTGATTTTAGAGGGAAAAAATCAACTAAATGACCAAACTCTTTTTTTTAATTTCATATAGTTTTTTACGTCACCTGAGTCACTCAGATGACCTATTGCTATCCGTTTTCGTCCGTTATTGTCCGTCGTCCGTTGTGTGTCATGTGTAAACATTTGAACATTTTCAGCTTCTCTGAAACCACTGTACCAATTTCAACCACATTTTGTATACAGACTTTTATGGTCCCTCTCCCCCCCTGGGGCCTGAGGGTTGGGGCCAAACCACTAAAATTTATGAAATCTTTGAAAATCTTCTTTACTCCTGGATAACAAGCAGGCAAACTGTTAGCATGGATGTAATGATCATTGAGTCCTCTATCAAAATTGTGAAATTCATGTCCCCATGTCAGGGGTTCTAGTGCTAGGGTGGGGCTATATATATATTATATAGTGAAAATGGATTATTTCTTTGAAGATCTTCTCTGCTCCTGGATATTAAAAAAAATCTTCCAAAATTGTGAATTTTAGGGCCCCAGGGTCAGGCATTCTGGTGTTAGGGCGGCTCTGAATATATTGTGAAAATGCATTAATTCTTTCAAAATCTTCTTCTGAGCTCCTGGTTTATAAATAAACTTATTAAGTATAAAGTTATAAAGCCTTAACCAAATTTGTAAATTTAATGGCCCCTGTGTCAGAGTTTTGCCATTTG
>PRKT01001561.1:37972-69431 GCA_003671525.1 Saccostrea glomerata | reverse complement strand
GGCAGCCATTCTCTTCGATGAGAAGTTTCGGCGTTGGAGACAAAAAGAGCTTGCACCCTGCCCCTGGCAACATCAAAATGTAGAACTTTATCAAGAAAGCGAATGTATTAGACTTACCCTACTTAAAAATACTATAGTTAACTAAAGTTTACTAAAGTTAACTATAGTTAAAACTTTGACACTTTGAAAACTTTCGTTTACTATAATGATTACTTTGAAAAACTTTATCGAAAACTATGACACTTTGAAAAACTTTTGCTAATACGTTGATACTTTGAAAAACTTGGGCTAAAACTTTGACACTTGGAAAAATATTTGGCGAAAACTTTGACACTTGGAAAAACTTTATCTAACATTTTGAAACACTTTGGTGGCAACTTTGACACCTTGAAACACTTTATCAAAAAGTTTGACACTTTGATAAAAAGGTTTGACACTTTGAAAAATTTCCTAAAAAACTTTGACACTTTAAAAAAGATTATCGAAAATGTTGACACTTTGAAAAAAACTTTCGTTTACCATAGTTTTATTTTAAAAACTTTATCGAAAACTTTGACACTTTGAAAAACTTTGGCTAAAACTTTGAAAAACTTGGGCTAAAACTTTGATACTTGGAAATATTTGGCGAAAACTTTGACACTTGGAAAAATTTTATTGAAAACTTTGACATTTTGAAACACTTTGGCGGAAACTTTGACACCTTGAAACACTTTATCAAAAAGTTTGACACTTTGATCAAAAAAAAGTTTGACACCTTAGAAAACTTCCTCCAAAACTTTGACACTTTAAAAAAGTTTATCGAAAATGTTGACACTTTGAAAAAACTTTGACACTTTGAAACACTTTATCGAAAACGTTGACACTTTGCAAAACTTTGGCAAAATCTTTGACATTTTGAAACACTTTGTCTAAATCTTTGACACTTTGAAAACTTAATCAAAAACATTGACACTTTGATAAACTTGATCAAAAACTTTGACGCTTTGGAAAACTTTATCAAAAACTTGACACTTTGAAAAACTTCCTCAAAAACTTTGACACTTTGAAAAACTATGGCAAAATCTTTGACATTTTGAAAACTTTGGCGAAAACATTGACAGTTTGAAAAACTTGATCGAAATTTTGACAGTTTGAAAAACTTTGGGACACTTTGGAAAACTTTAACACTTTGAAAAATATTTGTGAAAACTTTGACACTTTGAAAAAACTTTTGCGAGAACTTTGAAACTTTGATTTTCTATGTTTAACTATATTTAACCTATAGTTAACTATAGTTTTTTTTTGTTGGATAGATTATAAGCTGAAATTTTCGTACACAACCAAAATACAAATACTGCTTCTCCTTTAACTACCATGAAACATGCCTAAAAGGCAATACTTGCCCCAGCCCATACGTTTGTCTGCTCTGTGCAGGGAAACAATATCGAAAACTTTGTCCAAAATTCAAAAGTTAATCCCGACAAAGTTCCACCAATGCCTCCAACAACACCTCCAACAAACTCACTACATCTAACAAATGATCAATTAATTACAACTTCAATACAGGTCTGCAAGTTAACTAATCACTAACAAAGTAGGACTCAAAGTTGGCTAATTTTCTCATACAAGGCTTCACTTTTGGTTTCAAAATCCCATATCAGGGACCTCGTCAATTTAAGACATCTCAAAATCAATCTTCTATCAAAGGAAAAGGGCATTCTACATGTATATCACAGAATCAAACAAGAGCTAAAACACAAATTAACGCATAGCTGTACCTTTTGTGTCCCTCATTTTCCCAACATTCAAATATCCCCACTACGTCTCGATACTAAGAAACTGAGTTAGAGAAGTCTTTCAAAACATCAGATGGTATGAATGTCATGTTAGCTGATTTCATGTGCGCAAGACAAAATAACAGCCCAGTCACATGCCCACAGTGTCCGGACTGTCCAATTGTACACCAACAGGAGCTGCTGTCCACACTGGGATCATTTACCAAATCCAGCAGACAACGAAGACTTCGCAAAATTCTGGAAGGATACTACGAAACTTGAACACCAGAGAACACTCAAAACTTTAACAGACTACTTGATACTTGCACTGAGAAATTAACAATGTTAGGAGCAGTACTTTTCAAAACTTTGGACCAAAAACAAAAGTAAGTGCTGATGCAAAAAATAAACTAGATCTATTAATTAGTAAGACACCAGGTGAAAACACTAAGACCTTGGAACTTTTCCAGGATAATCTACACAAAGGATAGTCATCGCCTAATCGAGACACAACCAGGCGCGAACCTGCAACTTGCAGGTGACCTAGGGGACAAGGCACATTTCGTGGAATGAGACGTCGAAGTTATAAGCCTTATTTAAATCGTGAGCGTTACCAGAGTTGAAAAACTAAAGCTCAATATCTGATTTATTGACCGATAACTCAACAGACGACATTATTTATCGCAGTAATGCGAATTTTCTCGTTCAGAGAGAAATATGATTTTTAGCCGGGCTTATTGCTCAAAGAGCAATTGCCGGCTTATGTGATCCTGTTCAAGGCAGGATGTTGACCCCATAGTCGCCATTTTAAAGTTACGTGCAAAAATATAGTTCTTACTCTCAACCGCTTTTGAGATAATACAAACGCTAAATAAAGCAACAAAAATAAAACGAAGTTTTATCTATGTAAAATAAACATTAGTAGTAATGACTTTGAAAACTTCATAAATCAAAGAACATAGTTCATAATCAGTGTTACCGTAGTTCTCTACACATACGTGGTAAAGCAGGAGAGGGAACCAGACTTGCCTGTTTGTTTAAATTCAGCTGCGGTACCAGATTAATTCTGATTCTGACAAAATCGGACCGTGGTATTAGGACTGAAAAACTCACTGTCAGTGTCTTATCATTTATATTGATAGTTTTAAAATAATTTTTTCATCAGAATATAAACGTGATTCATGTAAGAAATCCATTCTACTCTGTAAATGAGCCCGGCTCTCTGTACTTCTGAGTACTTTGATTATATTAAACATCAAAATATACATCTATCGTATGGACTCTAAAGAGCTTTAACTTTTTTCATGTCTTCATTTTTTACACTATTTTTGAACATGATCAAAACTGCATATTTGCTCCATGAATCATATTTGTTTGATACACTGTAGGCGTGTCGAAGCTTACACATGCGCTACTAACAAACTGGAATTTATGATAATTCTACTCAAACATGCTCTATCCATCTTGCAAGTAATATGGGTAGACGTTTTAAAGGTCATGAGAGACACATGTAAACAGTAGTTTTTCCCTCATGGATATCAAATTTAAAATACCTTCATTGAAAATTTCCCACCAATTTTTGAATTTTTAAGAAATCAAAGCTCAAAATTAAATGCTCAAGAAAATCACTCCCTGATTATCGTTCTTGAATTTCCGATTGTGTGACGTCACAAAAGCCCACTTTAAATTTGTGAATCAAAACAAGGCTAAGAACAGCGACGTTTTTTTTCCTAAATTGGGCCATTTGAGGAGTTAATAACGAGGAAGATCCTGAATGCAAACAAGATTAAAGAATCTTCGTCTCAATGTAGTGAAGAAGAAAACGATTCTAAATCTGTTGAAGCTGTTCTGTGTATCACTGACTGGTAAACAGATACATTTGATATTTGTTCTGCTGTATGGGCTGCTTACATTTTCATTGAAATGCAGAGCTGCTAGGTATATCATGTAGAGAAAACTCATAAGATTTTAATAAGGTCTAAAAGTTATCAGCCCTTGAAGTAAAATTCAATGCTCAATATGTATGTTTGGTTTTTAACATTTTATTTTGAAAATATTAACAATAATTCAGAGAATAATACCGAGCCTACATCTGTATGTAAAAGAAGTGTACAGCTTTTGGTGCAAAAGAGCATATTACTTAATGATAAGCCTCTAAGCATGATGTTTAGCCGACATTTGATAGTTGCTATATATCTGTCAGCGGCATCCCTCCCCTAACAACTGTCTCCAGTTCTAAGAATGCCTTTGATCCTAAATCAAAGAAAAAGAACTATGTACATGAAGTTTTGACATGAATTTTACAAAAAATTCCAGGATTTACAAGTGAATCATTTAAATTCTATATATGGTAATGTTGTACTAGTGTTTAAGTTTGCCATGCATTTATTACATTTTTGCCTAAATGTTAAACAGTAACTAGGCTGTTAATATTTACATAAACAATAGTGTTCAGTTGCATATCCAATCATTGTACATATAATCATTTGAACAAATTCACACTTGCATCATACCTCTCCTAATCCATTGTCTGTCATCAACTGGTCCATGAAGGCATCTTAGGTATAGTTCTCCATGTCCTTCATGTACATCTGTTACATGGTGTATAAAATAATTTGTTTTTTTTTATGTGTGAAGTTTTATTTCATTCCATTTAATAGAAATCATTTTATTTCATTTTAAAAACATCATGTTCTGTACGCGCGGAGCAATGTAAAGTCAAAAGCATAGCGTCAAGAACTTCTTAAAGGCCAGTAATTGGGTATAAAAGAAACCAATCGGAGAAAATGGTGGAGGATATGAATTTTCTGATCACATTCAGATTGCAGCATTTTTTTTTTTTACAAAAATCAAGATTCAGCTTTTTAATTATCATTTCAAAATAGTTATATCAGTTCTCCTCATCACTGGGCATTTATTCAGATTTATTTTACATATATTCATTTTTTAGATTTTAAGTTGGCTTCAAAAAATTGAAACATGGCTGATTTTGTATTTCAAACTAGAGATTGGCAGTTTGTGGGCGTGATATCTATTTGTTTTTATTTACACCGGATGTTGACTCACTTTCATTGCAAAGGCATATCTGTATTGTGATGGCGCCAAAATGAACCAATTATGTGTATTGGCTACAAGTTATTCTCTGTTAAAAGGAATGGAATTTTTAGATTTACTCACATTTATTTGTAAATCCCATGTATTTCAACTGGTTCCATTTAATATGAATGGTGAATATGAAAAATAACTGTCACAAAATATTGCACAGTCTGAGTGAAAGAATTTTTCAGTTAAGGTAAACATCCCCAGTTTTAATCTTGAAATATTTTATTCCTCTGATCAAAAAATAAAATATTTTCACTGTAAAGTGTTAAATACTTTACATCAGAATTGAAAGCTCAGTAATATTACACATAAAATGTTACCTGAAAAATCCTTCGATACACATTTTGTTTGTCAGTTTCGTTGCACTCTGAGTCTGACCTGCTCAGCATTGTAAGGTACAAAGGATCGTCTTGATAAATATTGAATTAGTTAACCAAGGCATAACTTATGAATTTAAATAAAAACTATAATAACAATCTTTCAAAATATAATAAAAAGTAAAACAAGAGGCCCAGGGGCCTTGAATCACTCTTCTGATAAATTGTACAACCTATCACTTGTATTTGAAGCCTCTAACCCTAAGTATCCTAAAACCTAAGTTGCATCAACTGATAAAAAGTTTGATGATTCTTAGCCAATTAGGACTGAAGATATTTTAATAAAGCTATATAAAAAAAACATGAGTAGGTCACGGTGACCTACTTTAAGATTGAAGTTTTCTGAGGACTCAAGATGCATTAATAGACAAACTAAGATTGAAGATTCTAAGCCAATATGTATTTGAGATATTCAAAAGTAGGTCATCGTGACCTACTTTTTGGTCTACATTCTTGGAAAACCCAAGATGCATCAAATGACAAAGTTTGATGATTCTAAGCCAATAGATACCTGAGATATTCAAAAGTATGTCACCGTGACCTACTTTTTGGTCGACATTCTATGAAAACCCAAGAGGCATAAACTAACACAGTTTGATGATTCTAAGCCAATAAGTACCGGAGATACTTAAATATAGCCATAAAATGTCAAAAGTAGGTCATCGTGAGCTACTTTTTGATCAACATTCTCCGAAAACCCAAGATGCATAAACTGACAAAGTTTGATGATTCTAAGCCGACAAGTACTGGAGATACATAAATATAGCCATAAAATATTGAAAGTAGGTCACCGTGACCTAATTTTTGATCGTCACTATTCGAAAACCCAAGATGCATCAACTCACAAAGTTTGATGATTCTAAGCCAATAAATACCTAAGATACTGAAATATAGCCATAAAATGTTGAAAGTAGGTCACAGTGACCTACATTTTGGTCGACATTTTTCAGAGTCCCAAGATGCATCAGCTGACCAAGTTTGATGATCATTGGTCTGAAGGTAATCAAAATATGCCTTTTAAACAATTTGAAAAAAAATGCCTGCAAAATTTTTAAAGTAGGTCACAGTGACCTACTTTTACTTAAATATGTTTTAAGGTCTCAAGATGCAGCAACTTACAAGATTTGATTATTCTAACCCTCTCAGTGTCTGAAATAATGGGATGAAATGTTTTAAAAAGGATAGGTCATAAAGTTCAAAAAGTAGGTCACGGTGACCTACTTTTAAGTTGACGTTGTTCAAGGACCCAAGATGCATCAACTGACAAAGTTTGATGATCAGAGGCCTTAAAGTGTCCTAAATATGCCTTCAAATCAATTTGAAAACAAATGCCCGCAAAATTAAAAACGTACGTCATCGTGACCTACTTTTGAGTTAACATGATATGAAGTCCTAAGATGCATCTACTTACAAGATTTGATGATCCTAGTCCTTATAGTAAGCAAAATATAGACATTTTCATTAATTGTCAACTTTGAAGTGACCTTGAGACCACGTTCTTTGCCCCAGGGTCATGCCTTGAACAATTTTAAATCTTCAACATATCCTGATCATTGTATGTAAGTGTGGTGAAAATCTGCCTGGTGGTTCTGGAGAAGAAGATTTTTTTGCAACCAGTACTTTTGGTTTTGTTTTCCTGATTATCTCCCCTTGCTTTAGGGTCCCAACCCTTATTTTAGTATAAATGGTAGCCCTTGGGCCAAGGATACCCTGTGACAAATTTGACACTGATTGGCCAAGGGGTTCTTGAGTTATGGCCCATATTCTAAAAAGTTAACGCACACCGCACGATGCACACCGCACAAATGGCCATAGCATTAGCTCTTTGAGCCTTCGGCTCAGAAGAGCTAATAAAATCTATAGTTTATAGAGATAGTTATTGATAACGTTATAATGAAGAAACGCTCTGTGCCTCGCGGGCAGAGCACAATGGTAGAAAAATGCAGCAAAACATCCAAAGAGTATCACCTTGAACCTCACAAATATTTCTCCAACAGGTGGCCAACGTATGGAATGTTGTCAGGATTGGGAAACCAGCCTCTCACACTTTTTTTTTTACACAATCTGGCATCATGTCTCTGCGATGCCACTAAATGTCTGAACCTTGGGTCTTGTTCTAATGTCCTTTTTTTTTCTCAACATATCTAGGGTGATACCAGATATCTCTATGATACATCATAGTCCAAAATCTTTTGTACTTTTCTTAACGCAAAGTTCTGTTTCTTCTATGTTTTGGGTGTGGGTCAGTTTCCCATCAAATCTTTCTGTTTACTTCATCAGTTATACAAGGTCTACAGAAACAGTATATACACTCTGAACTATTCGGATTATGTTGGTCTCACTTTTTAGCAATCCGGAATTCTCAAAACTTGTTGTGTTGGTTTTATTTTTATATTGATTCCACATTTTCCTTTCCTTGTTGTTGATTGGCTCGCAGCTTCTTACCATACCTGTTTACCTCGTTCTCTGCAACTTGGGCGCACAATGGAGTAAGTTTTATTGTTTTGCAATGCTTAATATTCATTATCGAATCTGTACGGTTTACGATTTTGTATGCATTTGGTCATTATTTTGTAAAACATCTTGGTTTATGAAGTAGTGTGTGGAATCTATTTTTATATAACATGTGCGAGTTGCACTTTTCATGATTTAGAAGATTTAATAGGTTTTATGTCTCAATATATGGCATTTTTGTATTCGAATACACAGTTACATATGTCTCAAATATGTCGGTAATTTTCTCCTAGTCTAGTTTTGTTATTTCATGTGAAATGTTAACATTTATAGCATTGAAAGAGTGCGGGAAAATTTTAGGGCATGTTGTAAAACGTTGAATGTGCAAAGTACATAGATTATACATAAATATAATGGCATACTGTAAAACATAGATTGATAAACATAGATGTAAATTTGATAATACACAAGTTCATGTCTATACATAGGGTCAATAATAGAATAACAGTTCTAGTCATTTGTTCTAGTCATTCGTCATATTACATTTGTTTACTTTTTGGATGAAATATCAACTATTGTTTTCTCTGTTCTTATTTGATTCATTGTAATGTTTCGGATCTAACCAATATCATCATTTCCATTGTCATCATCTCTACCATTTTCTCACGGAGCAATAAACGGTTAAACTTACTGCTACACTTGCATTTTTTATTGGACGAGGGCAATAGGCAGTACAGTTAGATTCCATTTTAGCAGAACACAGCGAGATCAGAGATGGGTACAGAAGAGGACAAGGAGGAACGGACAAGGAAATTAACAGAAAAGGGATCAGGACAATATAGTGATAGGAACTCTTTTTACAGAAACAAGACAGAGAAGGCATGGGATGATGTTCAGAAGATTTTGGAAAACCTTTGTGAAGCGGACGGCAGCACAGTCGACATTATGGAGTCTGACCTTCACAAGCATTACGACCACTACGTTTCAGTGTGTTCGGATTACATTGAATTTCTCAAAGGGACAAGAACTGATGAGAGTGACAATGAGTTGTGTTTACTTGAAAAAACTTTATCAAACTGCGGAAGGACGTTCAAATCTGCCTTGACGCAGATAAAAATAATCAGGAATGCAGATGCGAAATCTGTTGCGAACACCACTGCTAAATCTTCTGCATCACAGGAAACAAAGGTTCAAATTAAGTTGGAAAAAATAAAGGCAAAGGTAAAGTTGGCTGAAGAGGAAGCTGGAATTCAAAAACAATTGGCAGAAATTAGACATACAAGAGAAGAGGAGAAGTTGAAGGCAGAATTAAATGTTATCAGTTTGAAAAAGGAGGCTATCGAATTAGAAGCGGAAGCAAGGGCTTCATCAATTGGAGAAGATCGAGACAACTCTCTCCCTCCTTCTGTGCGATTACCAACAGAAAAGAGTCGTACTGAACGATATGTGGCTGAACATTTTCATAATCCTACAGTTCATCCTTTACATTATGGACCCTCTAACTCGCCTTACATCACATCAGACCCCTGTGACCGAGATCCATTTCGTCGTCATACACCAAACAACAATAACAGTGTGACCGTTCACGGTAGCCTAGTGGTAGAGCGTTCGCTTCGTGATCGGGAGGCCCGGGTTCGATTCTCGTTCCCGGCGCCGCGTCAAACCTAAGACGTAAAAATAGGTAGCGACTGTTCCTTCGCCAAGAGCTCGGCATCAGAAGTGAAAGTCACGGGTCTTTCGGATATGACCTTAAAAACGTAGGTCCCGTGTCACGGTAGGCGCTGGCACAATAAAGAACCCTCACTGCTCAATGGCCCTGAGTGCCGAGTATAGGTCTAAATTTGAAGCCCTTCCCCGGCATACGGTGACGTCTCCATATGAGTGAAAAATTCTCAAGAGGGACGTTAAACAATATACAATCAATCAATCAATAACAGTGTGGCATCAGAGCTTACATCTTTCCTCCTAAAGAAAGACCTTTTGATGACAAGACTCACAGTTTTTGATAAGAAGCCAGAACATTACTCATTTTGGAAGGTGAATTTCAAAGAAATCGTGCATGATCTGAAAGTTAATCCTTCAGAAGAATTGGACCTATTAATTCGTTGGCTTGGACTGGATTCTTCAAGGCACGCCAAAACTATAAGGACTTCAATAGGTTCTGACCCTAGATGGGGAGTAGAAAAAATTTGGGAGCGTTTACACGAAAGATTTGGTGCCCCTGAGATGGTCGAGTCTTCTATCAAAAACAAGCTCAACTCCTTTCCGAGGCTTGGAAACAAAGATAGTACGAAATTATACGAGTTGGTGGATATGATGATCGAGATAGAAGCATTGATGGGAAATCCACGATACTCAATGCTACTCGCTTATTTCAACACATCATCTGGCGTATCTCCAATTATCAACAAACTTCCATATAACCTTCAGGAAAAATGGACCATGAGAGCAGCCAACTACAAGAAACAACATGATGTTCCTTATCCACCATTCTCATTTGTGCTAGACTTTGTGAAGGAAATGAGCAAAATTCGAAATGATCCAGCATTCTTTCAAACATTTGAAACTCACGCATCCAAACCAAATACCTTTTCAAACTCGACTGGAAACCAGAAATCTGTCATCGCTAGAAAGACAGATGTGAAGGCCAATGTAAGTCACAGTCCAAACAAAATGTGTCCAGTGCACATGAAACAACACTCAATGAACAAGTGCCGAGAATTCTTGCAATGGGATATTAAGAAAAGAAGAGACTTTCTAAAAAGAAAGGGCATTTGTTATAAATGCTGTGCATCTACAACACATTTGATGAGAGACTGTAAACAATCGGAGGAATGTACCAAGTGCAGAAGCCATCAGCATCCAACTGCATTACATATGGAAGGGAGAAACGCTACTGAACCTTTAGGCAGTCGTACACTAAAGGACAGTGCGGAAGTGACGAGCTCTCATGGCGGGGAGAAGGCAAAAGATGTTGTTGCGTCATGCACCTCACTATGTGGAGAGGAATTCAATGGACGATCATGTTCAAAAACTGTGCTCGTAAAGGTGTGTTTGGAGAAGGAACCCGAAAGGACTGTCACGACATACGCTCTTTTGGATGAACATAGTAACAGGACCCTCGCGTCATCAGAACTTTTGGATCAGCTCTCTGTGGAGGGTTTTCAGGCTGCTTACACATTGTCAACATGTGCAGGTACCGAACAGAAAACAGGCAGACGAGCTACAGGAATTATGGTCAAATCAATGGATGGGATAAGCCGACATACCTTACCAACCGTAATTGAATGCAACGATATTCAAAACAATATCTCGGAAATTCCCACTCCAGAAGTAGCGAGGGCACATCCTCATTTGAGACATATCGCTTGTCAGCTTCATCCTCTGGATCCTAAGGCCAAAGTCCAGTTACTCATTGGCCGTGATTTGCTGGAAGTTCACCACGTTCAACATCAAATAACAGGTCCACATGGAGCACCATTTGCTCAAAGGTTGAGCTTAGGCTGGGTGATTGTTGGAGAAGTTTGTATCGGCAAGTTCCACAGACACAATATCAGTGTATTGAAAACCAATTTATAAGTGAATGGTAGGAGTACAATTTTTAACCCATGTGACTCGAAACTTGTTCTGCGTGAGCATCCAGTTGAACCTTCCATTGGAGAGACTCTTTTTGTTAAAACACAAAATGACGAGAAGATAGGGATGTCTTATGAGGACCTCAAGTTCACAGAGTTGATGGACTCAACTTTCAGAAAGGACTCCTCCGGAGTATTGATGGCACCTCTACCATTCAAAAGTGAAAGGGCGCAGCTTCCTAACAACAGACCACAAGTATTGCAAAGAGCTTAACAACTGGAGTCAAATCTCAGAAGAATCCCGAGAAACTGAACCACTTCATTACCTTTATGGATAAGGTCTTCAGAAGCCAAGCAGCAGAACGGGCACCTGTTCTTGAGGACGGTGAGAAAGAGCGATGGTATTTACCAATCTTTGGGGTATATCATCCGAAGAAACCCAACCAGATCAGGGGAGTGTTTGATTCTTCAGTAGTGTACAAAGGACTTTCTCTGAACAACGTGTTGCTAACGGGACCAAATTTAACCAACAGCTTATTAGGCGTACTGCTGCGTTTCAGGAAAGATGAATGTGCAATTACAGCGGACATTGAGCAGATGTTCTATAGATTCTTTGTCATACCTGAGCATAGACACTTTCTGCGGTTCTTCTGGTTCGAAGACAATGACCCCAATTCTCCAATGGTTGAGTATCGTATGACGGTGCATGTTTTTGGAAATCGGCCGTCCCCTGCCATAGCCACTTATGGACTGAGAAAAGCAGTGCAAGAAGCTGATGTTGATGTCGGAGAGTTTATTAACTGTAATCTCTATGTGGATGATGCACTGAAATCTACAACCTTACCTGAAGCAGCTGTGAGTTTGTTGGAACGCACCAAAAGAGTCTTACAGAATGAAGGCCACATCCGACTACACAAAATCGCATCCAACAACAAGAACGTGATGTCTCAATTTTGTAAGGAAGACCTTGGTAAGGATCTCAAGGACTTGGATTTGAGTGACGATGCATTGCCCTTACAACAGAGTCTAGGTTTATCTTGGGACTTGAACACGGACAATTTTGTTTTCACAGCCCCTAAACTGAAAAGTTCATTTACAAGGAGAGGATTGCTTTCAGCAGTTAGCAGCATTTTCGATCCCATAGGATTTTTAGCACCTTTCACTGTTAACGGAAGAATGTTATTGAGAGAAACTTGTCCACAAGGCTTTGACTGGGATGATCAGCTTCCTGAAATACATCATGAACGTTGGCAGAATTGGATGAACGACTTGAATCTGTTGGATGGATTTCAAATTCCCAGAATGTATGTACCAAGTTCTTACAGTCAGATGAAGGCACGTGAAGTAGTCATCTTTTCTGATGCTTCGGAGAAGGCGGTAGCTGCGGCTGCTTATCTCAAGACGACAGATGACCTAGGTTAACAACATTTAGGGTTCATTATGGGCAAATTCAAATTGGCGCCTTCAGCTGGTAACAGTTTACCACGCTTAGAGCTTTGCGGGGCAGTTCTGGCGACAGAAATCGGGCAATTCCTTGCAGAAGAGCTTGAGATACCACCTACTGAGATGAGATATTTTGTGGATAGCAAGGTTGTTCTCCGTTACATAAGGAATGACACACGGACGTTTTACACCTATGTTAGCAACAGGGTAGCCAGGATTCGTCACGTTACCTCACCAGAACAATGGAATTATGTGCCGACCCACTTAAATCCTGCAGATGTTGCTACAAGGGGTGTGTCACAGGACATTTTGACAGCCATACAAATATGGTTGAAAGGACCGGAGTACATCTTAAAAAGAATAGAAACATCACAAGATGAACCAGAAACGTTTCCTCTCATTGAGCCAGATTCGGATAAGGAAATCCGCCCAGTACAGGTGCTTCAGACCACTGTCTCTACATACTTACCACTGGATGAACGATTCTCAAGATTCTCAACATGGAAAGGGCTAGTTAATGCGATTGCCATCTTGAAACACAATGCACGGTGTCGCATCAAATGAAACGACTCATCTTGCAAAGGATGGCATTGGTGCCAGGAAGCAACAGTTCCAGTCGCACTTAAAGAGGCAGAGAAATTTGTGATTAAGACAGTACAACAAAAACACTACTACAAGGAGATCAACAATCTGAGACTAGGGTTGTCACTCAACAAGGGGAGTCACATCATATCACTCTCACCTTACTTAGACGAAGATGGTCTGATGAGGGTTGGTGGCCGATTAAATCGCCTTCGAGATAGTCTGGGACTTGCATCTACGAATCCTATCATCATACCTAAAGGAGTCGTAGCAATGCTTCTCGTGAAGCATTACCACGAAAAAACCTTTCACCAGGGCCGGAAATTTACAGAAGGAAAGATACGCTCAAATGGTTTCTGGATTATAGGAGCAAAGAGAATCATTACATCTCTAATTGGAAAGTGTGTCTTATGTCAGAAACTCAGGGGAAAGATGCTAGAACAGAAGATGTCAGATTTGCCGACAGATCGTCTGGTTCCTGGACCGCCCTTTACAGCAGTCGGCGTAGATACCTTTGGGCCATGGGACATCACAACCCGCAAAACACGAGGTGGAGCCGCTCAAAGTAAGCGTTGGGCAGTTATTTTCACCTGTTTAACGACTCGTGCAGTGCACATCGAGCTAATCGAAGAAATGAGCAGCTCTAGTTTCATAAATGCTTTAAGGCGAATGACAGCTGTTAGGGGGCCAATCAAGATCTACAGATCGGATCGAGGGACGAACTTTGTGGGTACGACGGATCAGATTGGTATCGACTCAATCAATGTGGAAGATGTTCAACTTAAGGCTCATTTAAACAGTTCAGGATCAGTCTCGATATTTAATGCACCCCACTCCTCCCACATGGGGGGAGTGTGGGAAAGAATGATAGGCATTACTCGGAGAATTTTAGACGGAATACTAGTTCAACAGAAATCAAAGACTTTTACTCATGAAATCCTGTCCACACTGATGACGGAAGTGTCTGCTGTGATGAATTCCAGACCAATCTCTACTATTTCATCCGACCCAGAGACACCTTTAATATTGAGCCCAAACATTCTCCTCACTCAGAAGCAAGGTGAAGATTCCCTTACATTCTCAGAACAACTCTCACTCAAGGATGTCTATAGAGCAGACTGGAAACACGTTCAAGTACTCTCAGATCTCTTTTGGAGGAAGTGGAAGGACACCTACTTGAATGAACTGCAACAATGCAGAAAGTGGCATGACAAGAAACCAAATGTAAAACCCGATGACGTCGTAATCGTCAAGGATGCAAGCCTCGTTCGTTACCGGTGGCCCATTGGAGTAGTGGAAGAAGCTTTAAAGAGTGACGATCAGTTGGTCCGCAAGGTTGTTATCCGAGTACATCCCGATGGAAAAATGTGTTGTATACTAGACCTATCAATGAGCTTGTTTTGTTATTAGATGATTAGTCAGTTTATGATTAGGAAATATAGGAGTTTTTAGTTTAGATTGTTATATCTTAAGATATAAGACGGGGAGTGTGTTGTTCTCACTTTTTAGCAATCCGGAATTCTCAAAACTTGTTGTGTTGGTTTTATTTTTATATTGATTCCCCATTTTCCTTTCCTTATTGTTGATTGGCTCGCAGCTTCTTACCATACCTGTTTACCTCGTTCTCTGCAACTTGGGCGCACAATGGAGTAAGTTTTATTGTTTTGCAATGCTTAATATTCATTATCAAATCTGTACGGTTTACGATTTTGTATGCATTTGGTCATTATTTTGTAAAACATCTTGGTTTATGAAGTAGTGTGTGGAATCTATTTTTAGATAACGTGCGAGTTGCACTTTTCATGATTTAGAAGATTTAATAGGTTTAATGTCTCAATATATGGCATTTTTGTATTTGAATACACAGTTACATATGTCTCAAGTATTTCGGTAATTTCCTCCTAGTCTAGTATTGTTATTTCATGTGAAATGTTAACATTTATAGCATTGAAAGAGTGCGGGAAAATTTTAGGACATGTTGTAAAACGTTGATTGTGCAAAGTACATAGATTATACATAAATTTAATGGCATACTGTAAAACATAGATTGATTAAGATAGATATAAATTTGATAATACACAAGTTCATGCCTATACATAGGGTCAATAATAGAATAATAGTTCTAGTCATTTGTTCTAGTCATTCGTCATATTACATTTGTTTACTTTTTGGATGAAATATCAACTATTGTTTTCTCTGTTCTTATTTGATTCATTGCAATGTTTCAGATCTAACCAATATCATCATTTCCATTGTCATCATCTCTACCATTTTCTCACGGAGCAATAAACGGTTAAACTTACTGCTACACTTGCATTTTTTATTGGACGAGGGCAATAGGCAGTACACGGATCCTGAAAGGTTCATTTATGAAATCATCGTTGTCATTTTTTTGGGTCCCCATGTTATGGTGAATCAGTCCGAGTCTCTGCATTCACTAAACAGTTAGTATCTGAAATTAGTGCCGAATCAAAATTCCAATCGAATTGATTGAAAACACCTCTTATATTTACTAACTGATCATCACTCAGTTCCATTATAAAATAAATACATGAAATAAAACTTCACACATCAAAAAAAAACCAATTACTTTTACACAAGATATTGAGCAAATAAACTCCTGATGAGGCAGATTTGCAGAAATATGAAGAAAATTATTTCTTCATCATAAATACTGCCGAAACACTAAATTAGTGTAGAGTCAAGTGACCGGAGGTACGTGGCTGATGGAAGCCACTTGTTTGAAATAACATGGTGCTTTGGGGAGAAGTAGGATGCAGCGATGATGATGATGGAATTAACATCATGACAGATGCTCGTCATGGATGGCGAAAAAATTTAAAGACTCGAGTGTTGTGGTATTAGGAGAGAAAAAACACCAAGTAATAAAGTGTGAACATGTCACCAAAGTGGACGATCCTGTATCTCAAACACACGGGAAACTTGGAACGGAGAGAATTTACAACTATCGGGATGAGCAAGGTCTTTCAGTTGATGTTCATATCCATGATCGAAATATCTCCATCAATAAATTTGTTCGAGAATTAGGAGGCACAACGAATCAAAATGATACCTGGCATGGAGTAAAAAGTATTAAAGAGAAAATGAAAAATAAATTCAAGTGGACCAGCATATCAGAAGGGGAAAACATGGATATAATATGTATATAATAAAGTTGAGCAAGTTGCCACTCACTGCCACTGGACAATAAGTAACTGCGATTAGAATCCCCAAAAATTAAAGATCTCCTTTTGAATACAATTAAACATTATAAAGGAAATAATTCTGATTGCATCCTACGTCACGGTGCAAAATAGATCCAAATTATGAGCTATCAAGACTTGTAATCTGTGATAAAGTGTCAGAAAAATTGTAACGTGTAATAATTAGTTTAAATTTATATAAATATCCACATTATGTACTTGCAAAGGATACTTATTATGTAGAAGTTTCAACAATACTATGAACATGTTTCAGGACCAATTATTGCATTTGATGACAAGGGATACAGAGCGCGTTCAAATCTAGCAGTCCGTCATTGGAAGGAAAAATTTGGACAGAGTATATTTATCTCTCAATGGATCCACCAAGAGCAAATGATCAAAGAAGTAGAAAAGGAAAAAAAGATCTACAAAGCCCTTACATTCAGCTACAGAGACAACATCTGGAAGAGACAAATATCTGCACTTTTCATGTAGAGTTAATCATAAAGCATATAAATGTCTTCAATTAAGTAATTAATAAAATATACAGTGAAACAGATATTTAATAATATTAATAATCTTGTATATTCAACTAGTTTTTTTTTTAAATTCAGCATTATTTAGTAAATTGAGCCCTCTAAACAAAGTGATTCTTTTTCACTGAAGGAAAGAATATCGTGTGTTAGAGCGCACGTGTAGATTGTAGCATGTGGTTATGTTTGTGTGACTGAAAACAATACTAAATTTAAACTGCAGAGGAGTGACTGAGCCATATGCCTCCTTGTCATATATGCTTAATTGACGTCGGGGTGTAGAATATTCTAGGTCACTACCGGCCTTTAAAAATACTATCCCTTTACAGGTTGGATAGGTTTGAAATAAATCAATATGATTTTAAAAATTTCAGTACAAATCATTTGGATTTATTGTTAATCTGATTAGTATATGACGTTAAATAAGAAAAAGATATGACAGGAGTCAAATAACTTTTCGAAAAACCCTCGTATATATACCTTTAGCAACATTCCAAACATCAAACATGTGTACAATGTGTGGTTGGTCGCGCTTATATAGGCTTTAACTTGACTATGCCTGTCGGTTACAATATGAGATATTGGTATTTCTTCCTCGTGAAGCTTTCGCAAACACCTTTTCAGTCCTTCAAGCTCCATATGGTACGCGTTTTGCACTTCATTTCTTTTAGTAGAAATCAGATACTTGAGAGCATGAAGGTACTGTGAATAGAACTAATTGTAAATTTGATTTCATCGCAATTTTAAAATATATATATGTAATACCTGGACAAGTTAAATATCCAAATCTTTTGATATGCTCCGATCCATGACTGAGTATGATCCGAATTTTGCAGTGTGTCCAGGGGAGCATCCCCACCTAATTTTTATAGCGTGGTCTTTGCTTTTTATTTCCCCAAACATACCTTGCTGCTTCTGCTGCCAAACCTATTGATAAATAACCTCAATTAGTTAAGCCAACCAAATTAGAGAATTGATGGTAGAATTACAAAATACTATAGTATTCTAATACACGTAATACAATACCTCCTCAATTGCTGGAACAAGATAGAGCTGCTGCAGGGCATTATATTCCTGTAACTTAAACTCCTGATGCCTGCAAAATTCAGGAAGTTAAAGACCTTAACAGGACTGCATCCACTTACTTATATGTTACAAAATACTATAGTATTCTAATACACGTAATACAATACCTGCTCAATTGCTGGAACAAGATAGAGCTGCTGCAGGGCATTATATTCCTGTAACTTAAACTCCTGATGCCTGCAAAATTCAGGAAGTTAAAGACCTTAACAGGACTGCATCCACTTACTTATATGACTGCAGCAACAAAAAGGTTTCCCCACGGCATCATATTAGAGAAAGGTTGGCTGGCCTACTCCCAGGAGATGTTGCACTTTTAGCATGTAGAAAGAACACTGACCAAATATAGATATATCCTACCAGGTACTACACCATACTATTGTGATTATCGTGTTATAATATATCAATTATGATATCTTCTGGGCCATTTTATGCATAGAGTGAACCAAGCTCTGTATACCAACTACTAAGAAATGTTGACGAATTTGCACGGAAATAAAGGTGCAAATAGTTGTTCAGCAATTCCATTGACAACTTATTGCATCCTTTTAGACAACGCCCAGGTTACAAACTAGAGCACGCATGTGAACTGATGCAGTAGAAAAGTATATCGATAAAGTGACGTAGCATCTTCTTTTTTGAAAGTGGGGGCCAGCTTGACGTATTAATTTTTTTTTCTTACCTGAAACAAAAAAAGGAAATTGCCAAAGCACGAAAATCCTATTTCCGGGGGGAGGGGGAGTACCTTTTTTTCATTACCAACTTCTTTCAGTACTAATATTACTGCATCTCCTTCCAAGAAAGCTGTAAAGGTTAAGTCCAAGAAACGGAAAATGAATGAAACAACAAAACTGATTGAAAATCTACAGGAACAGAATCGAGATTTGATGGAGTCAATAGAACGCCACCATGATGATAAGATGAAACGAACTGATCGGATGTTAGATATTATGGAAAAATCAATGGACAAAAAGTGAAAGCCCACGTGTTGATTAATATTTATTTTTTAAGTCAAGTTCTAATTGTTCTTTTTTAAAGAAGTTTATCATTTTATGTTGTTTGCTGATAGCAAGGACAGACCTTTGAAAGATGTTGAGGGGATGCTTGCTCGTTGGTTGAGTGTGATAGAGTGTTATGGTTTTATTCTTGAACACAGACCTGGTTCAAACCACAAGAACGCTGATGGTTTGTCGCGCCTTCGGTGTTAACGATTAGATTGTCCTGACTGTGTCAATCTCAGTACCACTGATCAAAGTTTTGACAAAATTCAGGTACATCCTGTTTTGGAACATGGCGCTTCCCTTGTTTGGATACAACTGAATCCAATCGCATGAACTGGCTATATACATGGTCACATGACGCTATGCGCAAATTTCAAAATGAAGATGAAAATATAGGCCCCATCATTATTTTGCTGAAGATGTACACTAATCAGAAACCACCTAAGTCCGATGTTGAAAATCTATCAAAAGGTTCAAAATCTTTATGGTCACAATGGAAATTTTTAGAAATTCGCAATAAACTTTTGTTAAAAAAAGTCACAATGTAGGAATTCCAATGAACTTCGATTAGTAGCACATACTAACATGCCAACTGAAAAATTCAAACATTTGCTAGTCAAACTGCAGGTCATTTTGGTAGAGATAGGACGGTAAATGTTATTTATCGTTTGTTCTATTGACTAGATATGCGAGAGAATATAGACAGGTGGTGTAAATCTTTTGAATTGTGTGCTCGTAGTCAACTTGGCCCCGCCCTTACAAAAAATACTATAGTTAACTATTAATAGTTTACTAAGTTAAGTATAGTAAATCAAAGTTGTCGTCAAAGTTTTTCAAAGTCAAAGTTTTTCAAAGTGTCAAAGTTTTCGCCAAAGTTTTTCAAAGTGTCAAAGTTATCGCCAAAGTTTTTCAAAGTGTCAAAGTTTTCGCCAAAGTTTTTCAAACTATCAAAGTTTTCGATCAAGTTTTTCAAAGTATCAAAGTTTTCCGATAAATCTTTTCAAAGTGTCAAAGTTTGCGATAATTTTTTTCAAAGTGTCAAGGTTTAAGATGAAGTTTATTTAAGTGTCAAAGTTTTGGAAAACTTTTTCGTTAAAGTTTTTTCACAGTGGTCAAGTTTTCGATCAAGTTTGTCAAAGACTCCAAGTTTTCGATAAAGTCTTTTCAAAGAGTACAAGTTTTCGATCAAGTTTTTCAAAGTGTCAAAGTTTTTCAAAGTGTCAAATGTTTCGCCATAGTTTTTCAAAGTGTCAAAGTTTTAGATAAAGTTTTTCAAAGTGTCAAAGTTATCACTTTAGTTAATCAAAGTTTTCAAAGTGTCAAAGTTATAACTATAGTTAACTATAGTAAAGTATAGTTAACTATAGTATTTTTTTGTTAGGACGATTTGGGAAGGAATGAACTGCAATAGTTCAAAATCACTGCTCCTTTACAGTGTATTGCTAAAGATATGTTTTGCCTCCTTCCTGTGTCAAATAAAGATAACCAATTTACCATGGTATTCAGAGACTCTTTCACAAAATGGAAGGAAGCTTTTGCAATTGAAAATCATACTGCCCTCACAGTCGCAGATCGTCTGTTTCATGAGTTTATTTGAAGGTTCGTTTGGCCCTAAACAAATACACACGGACCAAAGACGTGAATTTGAATCCGACCTACTGTATCTCAGGTAGTTTGCTTTAAATTAGGGATATATAAAACTAGGACCACGCCCTATAGGCCCCAATCATACGGGATGGTTGAGCGGTTTAATGATGTTTGGGAAGAACGGTTTACCCATTGATTTAATGGTGGGATTATCTCCTGACCAGAAAATGAAATATGTGATATACAGTACGTAAAATGGTGAAGGCAAACTATGGAAAATGTTTTTTTTTTTCAATTTGCCAATGATAATCTTGGTTCATCTACAAAAAAGACAAAAGCGCGATTATGATACCCATCTTAAAAGAAGAGAAATCAGTCAAGGTGAATGGGTCTGGGGCTGGTATCCTCCTGAAGCAAATAATAAGCCGGGTTTTGAATGGACAGGCCCCTATTTATTGATGACATTTTACAGTCTGTATGTATAGTGCAGAGAGATGCAACATCTCCGATTATCACTTTACATAAAGATCATCTCAAACACTAGCAGGTAGTAATCCAACAGAAAATTGGTTGCTTGTCAATGAGAACAATGACTCTTCTGAATCTGATCTTAGTGACCTTGATTATGTATTAATTCATATAAGTTCCCCTGTAAGGATCTGTTCCCTAATTAAAAACCAAGTCTGGTCCTCTGGTTAAACCAAAACAGATACTCTACCTGTAAATTTAAGTAAAACTTTCCCTGAAATGTAAATAAAATATAAATCTGTTAATTAAACATGTGTACATAGTCGATGTAAAGGTTTTATGTCTGTAAGGCATGTCAGCATGCTCTTGTTATAATGGTCAAATTAATGCATTTTTGTAACTTAATTTCTTTTAAAATCTTTGTAGATGGATATTTTGGATATTGTGGTAGATGTATAGGAACTGGATCAGTTCCAGGAAGAAGAGACCGTAGAAGAACTGCAACCGTTCTCGGGGCCAAGAAAACAGCGGGGTGCTGTAGTCATGGTGTTTGAGTGGAAGAATGTCGGCACCTTGGGAGATTTCTCACTTTCTGGAAATATATGAACCATTTGACAAAGATCCATCATGAAAAAGTTCAAATGTGCAGATGCACATTATGTACTTAGCAGTTTTCCATCCAGTCTTTAGGGAAAAGCCATCTGAAGACTCATGGACAAAAATGTGGAATTCTCGAGGTGAAGAAAGTACCCAATCGGTTCTACATAAACCTAGGAGGATGTGTTCCGTATCGACTTGGTTCTAAGGTGGAATGTACACACATATGGAAACTGATAAAATGGAGTCCCAAAGGAGGAAAATAGTACAAGTCTATACTTTTTAACAATCAAATTGTATAGTCTGATGGGTGGAGCTAACTATGTGTGTTAGGTAAACATGTTATACTTGGTGAAATTTTTTTTTTAATTTAGATTTATTCGCACCTTTTCCTTTGGAGGAGGAATGGAGGACCAATTCAAGGAATGAAGTGATCGACATCTTCCCTGGAGAAAGCGTTGACAGTACCTTGGTGATCAAAAGTCTAGTGGGTCAAGATATCAAGAAGATTGCCTGTGAGATAATGGACGAAAAATGTGTAGTTCCAGACTTTTTAGAGAAGGATATGGAGAACAAAATAGGAGCAGAGTAAACACGGACCTCCGAAACATCAGAGGTGGGATCATGTACCATGGATGTGTGAGCATCCCCTGCTGACCGGTCACACCCGCCGTGTGTTCCTTATCATGATCAGGAAATAACGGAAAAATCCGTCGTCAATTCAGTATAAATAATGGACTAACAGTTTGAAAAACGTCAGTCAGCATTTGACTCAAGTATAAATTGTATTTGCCGACAAGGTCATTGCATCAACCATAGAACTTACGAAACGATGACTTAAAACGAGACTGCTGATATTCTTGTTTCATCAGCTTGCTTGTCAATAATTTACCTCGTTTTAGAAATTGTTCATACGTAGAGCATGCTTTTGCGTATCGAATCAACTAAGATATATATATTCCGTATGCAGGCGATGAAGGTATATTGATGCAGTTGACGATAGAAATGTGAAAGTCATCACGTTCATCATATAGCTTGGTTGTTAGATTACCATTAACGTCTTTTTTAAGTAAAAATATTCAAATATGAAACAGATGTGTCAGACTTTGTGTGTCTTTTATCTCAAACTCATCAGGATATATCGTATCGACGTAGGAATGGAAATTACCATTGTTAATTGACAATACGTCGGCGATATATCTAAATGTCGAGTTGAAGGCCACAGCAAGTGTTTTCTTCTTTTCACACATAAGATTTTGCACAAATTCTGCTTCAGATGAATATAAAAATAGGTCTGCCATGTCACTTTTAGAGAATTTTATATTTATATGGACGTTAAAATTGATGTTTATTGACTCATTATCTATTTATAGTTTGTTTAAATTTATATTTGTTATATTCAATTATATATTTTTATAAATAAAAATATAATACGCAAGTTTCGAGATTATCTTTCTTGGTGCGCTCTTTCATTGAGGCGGTGAGTTCCGTTTCCGCGTAAACAAACAGGTGGAACAAATGTTATATATTGGATACATTGCATCATCGATATACTGGTTTATCATAACCATGAGAATAACATGATTATCAAGATGCACTCTTCAACTCAAGAATGTAAAGGCATAATTTTTAAAGCAAAAAAAATCGGAACAAAAAAGAAAATATCGGTAGTTGTGAGACTTTTCAGACGAGGGAAGAGATATGGACCTCTAATAAATACGGTACACATTTGATCATTTCACGTCGGTAATCTAAATTACGTATTGATTCTTTTCCTTCGTTAGCTTAAACAGATCCACATATCATTTAAAAAAGTTTGTACAATCAAGAAAATATTTTACTTAATATACAGACCACGGGGTTTTTTTCGTTTTCAAGTACCCTATAATTGAAAGTAGATTTGTAAATATACATAGCTGAGCTTGATAAAATCATCACATGCATCACTGCTTAACATTATTATCTTTCTATAACATAAATAAATTTCAAAAGCCATAAACATCGTTCATTTATTCATGCACGTTTGTATACAAAATCAAAGTGTCCCACTTCCATGCTGAAATGGATACTTTTTGCGCCTCTATCGTAGGAGAGTTACAATCTCGAAACTCGCGTATTGTCTTAGGGGGTGGGGGAATGTGGTAGCATTGGTCATTCATCAATTATTCCCATTACATTATTTATTTAACTTTAGGTTTACTTAATTCTTTTAGCAATGTCTTTATCTTCGTATTCGATTTCTTTATTCATCAAACCGGTAGAGTTATCTTATTTTATTTCTCGACTTTTCATTGGTTACTACTAAATTTATTATGAAATCACTTTACGGCTAACTTTTACTTTCAATCATTTGTTAGGAACAGTATTTAAACCTGAGCACAACCGTGCTCTGGGCTTCTACTGAGCCAAACCTTGCATCAAGGTAATTTTCAGGAGTTGCCTCGCCCTATTTTCTCTTTCTAAAATTTGATTATAATTTCTATATTTTTCTCCCCGGGATTATAAATTTGTTGTTTGGAACTCTCATATACATTTGTTAAACACAATTGTTAAACTTTATTAAAGATTGAAAACTTTATTATCTATTTATTATTTAATTACTAGCCTCACTATAGGAGGTCTTAAACGTACCTGGAATAAAATTAAAAAGGGTTACTGTAGGTTAAATTAAGTGCCAAGCCACATCACGATACGCCCGTCAAAAAATTATAATTATCTTAACTAGTTTGGAGTGCAAGCAAATCATATTAACCTTGATTCCAAGATTTCCATGATTTTTCGATCCCTTAAAATATTTGTTTATCCATCCCTTGTTGTGTAGACATTAATTGCCCATTAATTATGACAAATATTACAATACTGATAGATTTCTATGCTAGTTGTGTTAGACCTTGTCAAATGCCCATCATACTAAACAATACAAGTTTTAAATTAGTCTTAACAACTTAATCTATACCAAACTAATTTTGAAAATAAAAGGCTGGCCATCAAATGACATGCTATAAACTGACCAACATTTCTTCTGTCTGTTTCCCAAAGGATACACATAAAACTGCTTGATCGGAGATGCTCTTAAGAAATGACTGAGACAGCTAACCTTCTTACATTGAACTCACTAATTAATCTTTGACTGGATGCTTGTCTACTAATTACTACCAAGAGATAAATCAATCTGCATCATCTACCATAAAACATTTGATTTTTAAAACATATAAAATACTCCATGATTTTTTTTTTAGATTTAATGTCTATAATATCAGGTTAATATATTATGCAATATCAATTAAAACTCTAAGGCTAGCCAACAAGAGCTATTTTAATCCAACAGGCTGACCCATTTGCCCAATTCCCAAGGGATACAGATAACAACTGATTGATTAGAAATGCTCTGCCAGTTCGCTCCTCACACTTGATTCATTAATATCTCTGTAGGCCGGTTCGATTTGTGTTCTTCTAATTATCGAAGAAGAGTCTTCCGCTTTAAGAAAACGGTATTCGTTTTGTCCAGAATTACTTCAGGTAGGTCTTCTGCCTCTTCCACCCAGCGGCCAGAAGAGACTGGAAAGCAAGATGGCTGAAGATGGCAGGTAAGCAAGATTGTTGAAAGATTTTGTTTAATTTATATTAATTTAAATGTTCATTGAATAAAAATATGAACAATATTTGTAAAATATGTACTTCTAATGTCAAAAGATAATTAATTTATAAAGTAAGGTAGCAGTCTCAGTGTTTCAAGTTAATTTATGGCATGAGTTAAAGGACAGTGAATAATTGTATCGTTTAGAAATATATGTCTTTTAAATTGCTTTGCTTAAAACATGTTCGGTTGATTTTATGTGTTTTTTTTCATGATAGATTCACCAATATTAACGTCACTTTGGGCAACGGAAAACTTGTTTCTGAACAGGTACAGTACCGACCGGACACAACCTAACAGAAAGCGAACCCGGAGCGGACCCCGGGTTCGCTCTCTAGGTCCGCTACGGGTTCGCTCGGGGTCCGCTAGGGCTGACCTCGAGCGAACCCCGAGCGGACCCAGAGAACGAACCCCAAATTCAGTAGCGGTCCCAGAGAGCGAACGCAGGTTCGGTATTTCTTTACAGAGCTGTCAATCAGGATTAGCGATTAACCAATCAGCGCATCAACCAATCAAAATAGCATATTAATCCGACGATTGGGATATAAGACCGAACGTGTTGATTTAATTCGATATAAATGCAAACCCTGTACATACAAGCAAAACGTGTGAATGTGCTGTATAAATCTATTATGATTATAAAAATATTTATTTATTTTAATCCTCCGGGTTGCATATTTATATATTTATTTCTTTTTTTTATTAAGGCAATAAATTATTATGTTTAAATTTTCCACGTAGAATTATACATGAATACATGAATATACACTATTAAAGAAAGAAATCCGGACCGCTATGAAATACTTCTTGTTTATCGGGGTAAACTCAGGTGAAGTGCGATTTCAATAATTGAACGAATTAATTATGCTAATTAATTTCGACATTTAGTAAATCGTGCATTGTTTCATTCTCTCAAAATGGCTTAACTATACTTGACAAAGAATAATCAGAGAAATATAATATAGAAGGGATATTTTAACATATGAATTATGATCTATTATAAATATTGAAATGTATTGGACTAGCAAGCTCACTTGTACGTGTACATGTACATGTACGTGTAAACTACAAGTTAGAATTACACGTACACGTTAACATTTTTTTCTTGTTTAGCAAAGTGTAACCTGTACTTGTACTTGTAAGTTTTTAAATGTAAAAGTGGTTTACATTTAAAAATCATCCGCAAAAGCAAAAATTTTAATACGTATAACACCATTCTACATAAATAAATGCCTGTAATTATGAGATAAAGATTGTACAGAGTTCTAATATTTTTAATCGGTCGAAGTCTTTTTCGAAAATTAAGATGTTGTAATTTTAACTCCCTATAAATTAATATTTTTCAATTACTGACGTTCAATTCTTATATCAGTATCTGCATTATATATTCAGGTTTCAGAAAAACGCACACTTTTTGAAAAACAAACAGCAGTTAAAGAGTTATACGCTACAAGTTTTAACTTACGTGTACTTGGCTATGTACACGCAATTTGCATAAGAAGATACGTGTAGAAATTTGTCATTAGCAAAAGTGATGACGTAATGCACAGATTTCTGGTGCTACACGTACACGTACGCGTACACGTTGGTTTGCTAAACCTCTCTATTATTGGGAAAAAATTATTGATAATGGAGTAAGTAATACGTAGTTATGTGGGTTGTTCGAGAGTTGGTAACGCAAACTAACTGTAGAGTTACACTAAATTGAAGGAATAATCTTTTCATGTATCATCAGGAATTGCGTTAAATTCACGTTCATTCTGGTGAAGTCATTCAGTTTGTTAATACCATTAGGGCGGAATGACTTCAATCTGTGCATCCAGAAGGAAGATTTCAATATACTCGCATTTGTTTCATGCCCAAGAAGATTAACATGATTAAGAAGATAAATAATTTTGATGTAAATTTTGAGTAATACATTGTAACACGTAAATTGAGAAATCATAAATAAAATAATTAAATAATTAGAATTTTATAAAAACAATTTGTGTGTGAAATAGGGGGCCTATATTAATATATTCTTATCGGGTCGGGAGAACAATTATTATTTGCCTTTTTCTTTATTCTGAAAAATTCATACTCGCTCACAGTGTAATTTTTTTTAGAAAATGTCCGGTAATTATTTATTACGAACTTTTAATGTGTAACTACTATGAATGAAATTTAAATATCAGATGTACAAAAGGTTACATGTAATTTATAGATGCGAACAAATGTATTTTTAAACTATATAAAGCAGGAATTTTAAAGGTATTTAGTTTAGATTTCTTTCGTCAGTTTCACTTGTATACAATTCGATATATTGAAAATCAATTCAACACTCTTTCCTTCCTCTTCTTTTTTGTTTTCTCGTTATATCTTAAGAATAATAAATGCCTTATAACACGCCGTTAAATTAGTTTGAATTTCTCGGGATCGAAAAATCAATGAAATAAATTATTCATGTACATATAAATCTTCGTCGAATGTACAGTTGAATTTCAGAAAATTTATCAATGTTCTCCATTATATCACTGTTTACATGTACAGTGTACATGTCAGCATCGTCGCAAAAACAACAATGATCGAACCACAATACCATAACTGTATTGGAATAAACAAGGGGCGGGGCTAACTGGCGGTGAGATTAAAGCGGGGTCCGCTTCACGCATCAGTGCGTAAAGCGGTCCCAGGAAGCGAACGCCGGGTTCGCTCTAGCGGACCCAGATCTGACCCCGAGCGAACGCGGAGCGCACCCGGAGCCGTCCCAAAATTTCTGAAAGCGAACCCAAAGCGGACCCCGAGCGAACCCGGGGTCCGCTCCGGGTTCGCTCTGGTGTTAGGTTGTGTTCGGTCGTTACTGTATTGCCAAAGTTATATGGACACTTTTCTTCATCAGGTTTTTAGCTCACCTGAGCCGAAGGCCTAAGTGAGTTTTTCTGATCACATTTTGTCTGTAGTCCGTCCGTCTGTCTGTCTGTAAACTTTTCACATTTTCAACTTCTCAAGAAACGCTGGGCCAATTTCAACCAAACTTGCCATAAAGCATCCTTGGGTGAAGGGGATTAAAGTTTGTTCAAATGAAGGGCCACACCCTCATTCAATAGGAGATAATTGGGAATTAATGAAAATTTGGTGGCATGTTTTAAAAATCTTCATCTCAAGAACCACTGTGTCAGGAAAGATTAAACTAATTGGGAAACATCCTCAGGTAGTTTAGATTCAAGTTTGTATAAATCATGACCCTCGGGGGTAGGGCGGGGCCACAATGGCCGACCAAAATTTTACATAGAAATATATAGGAAAATACTTTAAAAATCTTCTTTGAAGAATAACAAAGCCATAATTTATCATATTTATATGGAAGCATCTTCGGGTTGTGTAGATTTAAGTTTTTTCAAATCATGACCCCCGGGGGTAGGGCGGGGCCAAAATGGCCGATCAATGTTTTACATAGACATTTATATAGTAAAATTCTTTAAAAATCATTTTCTAAAGAATAGCAAAGCCATGATTGGTAATTGGACTACTTTTGGATTTAAACTTTTCAATAATAAACCAATTTCTCCTTTGTCCTAGCCACAGTGCTCAGGTGAGCGATGTGGCCCATGGGCCTGTTATTTTTTTGGTATTCTTTTTTCACAATGAAAGAAAACACATTTTAAAAATAACAATTCTTACACTTGTATTTTTTCATACCAATTATATTCATTTATAAATTTATATATATTTATGTAGAACTAGTATTTTAAAAAACAGATCCTGCTGTAGAACAGATGACTAAACAACGCATCATACAAGCTGCCATGGAGAACAGTGGAAGTGAAGCCGAATCAGAACATGAAGATTTGCCAGGTATTTTTTCAATCATTAATTCCTTTATAAATGCCCATTCTTTCCTAACATCATTTTAATAGTCATATGCCATGACGGTCTGTATACTGGGCTCCTGACTGCTATTTAAATATCATACCGACATCTTAAGACATGTATGTTTCTCGCAACCATAAGTCATACATTTCAAAGAGCACAATACTTTAAAGCAATATTGGCTGCAACTTTGATGTCTGAAATTTTTGTTGCAACATTGTAATAAATTTTTTCAATGACAGATTATTAAACATCTGTTTTTCGTATATGCGATGAAAGAAATTTTTACAAGCTTTAAAAGAAGCAAAATTACATTATTGTTGTCCTGTACAATGTTGATTTCTATAATATTATAGATATTATTTTTGCACTTAACTTAATTTTCTCTCGTCTTTTTTATTTTTGGTACACATTCCTGCTGTTCCACAGACCCCTGAGGAATCACCAAAGCAATTACCATCTTCAGTAGTTCCGAATGGCATTTTTACATATGAACAAACTGTGTTCATAATTACAGGCTACAAGGAAAGGAAAGAATAGTTTTTATCGCCAACGCACCAAAAAAGGCATTGTGGTCAGAAATTAAAGATGAACTAAACCAAAGTTTTAAAACTGATTTGTCAGTTGGACAAGTTGAAGGGAGGTGGAAGACACACCTCATTTCTTTCAAACTCTATTAGTCAGATCAAGCAAAGTCGGGCAATGGGCCAAAAAATTATGGAAAAAACGACAGCATCCTAACATCCAGACATATCTTAAACTTATTAGAACCCGCCACTCTTAATGAAGCATTTGGTCAGTTGCTCATATGTAAATTTTGATTAAAGAGTGTTTCGGCAGTATTAATAACACATGTTATTTCATAATTGTGATAAGGCCTGCCATTTAGGGGTACACATTATGCATAAATCAATCAATTTCTTTGAACTTCGTCTGATTTTAATTTGGATCTAATGATAAGATCACCTATATTCTTATGTTTGCTGTATGCCACTATAGGGGGTGTTGTGAATAAATCTTTGCATACATTGTCATTTAGTATGTAACTCGAATATTTCATAAGTCGTTTCCTTTACCCCTTTATACATGGGTTAAACTTGGTGACCAAAACGTTGGGTACAGCCTTTTTGTTGTTTTCTTCTTTGAATTTTCCCTACGGAGAGGAATTTAATGACATTCTAAGGGACAGGCATGACATCCATCCTAAGTGTGTTGTTGGATCCTTAACTTCTCTATCAAGCTCAGACAGTGGAAGTGTACTGGATATAAGAAAATAATAGAAACAATCACAGATGCGATAATATGTGAATAAAATAGCATGCAGTGTAAAAAAAATCGATAACTGCCCCTTACATATTATTGCAAGCTGCACATAGTGTGAAACAAATGAAAAATCCTCATCTGGAATGTCGAAATCTTCATCTTCAGTAATAATAATTATTGTAGCGCTAAGTAAAGTTCGTTTCGATGCATATTGATTCAGATGACTGTTTGAATTAACAAGAGATACCGGAAGTTAAAATATGATATTTTCTTCTTCTGGAAGGTGCAAATCGAACCAGCCTTCTAATTTGACATGCAATTTTCTGTTATCAAAATTCTTCTTGACCAGTGCTTGATAATTATACCCCCCGCAAACGAAGTTTAGGGGGGGTATATTGGAATCACCATGTCCGTCTGTCCGTCTGTCTGTCTGTCTGTAGACGAGATTTTGTCCGGACGATTTCTCAAAAACTATTCGAAGGATTTGTCTGAAAATTTATACACATATTATTCACTATATGAAGGTGTGCACCTGCTATTTTCATCTTGATTGGATGATTATTTTGAATTTTACAGGTGTTTTTTCATTTTTAGCTCACCTGAGCCGAAGGCTCAAGTGAGCTTTTTTGATCACATTTTGTCCGTCGTCCGTCCGTCTGTCCGTCTGTCTGTCTGTTCTTACGAGAGGTACATTGTGGGGTAAAATTAACGTATTTTCCAGCAGTGTGGGGTTTTTTTGGTACTGTGGGGTTAACCCCATAATGAAGAGGTCTATTTACGTTCAAAATTACTCTATGAGGTCGAAAAACCTAAAATTAGATTTAACCTCACAAAGACTTTGTCCAAATTTTGGACATGTCCTTAGCCCAAAACGCTCAGACATTCAGAAATCTGCTGTTTAGAGGAGTTCGGTAATTGAATCGAGGAGTTCCGAATACCTGAGCATGCGCA